>JARVZY010004118.1:0-21337 GCA_030686995.1 Artemisia argyi
TTCGTTTCTGAATAGCAGATCACCTATCCTTACTATCAATTTACAATTCAAAGATCAAAAGTACAACAATGATCCATCACCAATTTACAAACAATATATCATCAATCATTTACCGAACTTTTCAAAAAGAGATTCCTTATCAACCACGAAAACTAGTGTAATACTCGTGCGTTGCACGGGTCTCGCGTAAAAAATCATTTAGTTTTCTTTATGACAACCTTGTACTAAATCTTTAAACAACATATATGATCTATCAACATACTTATAAAAAATCATTTTAATTTAACAAAGTAAACATATAAGTGAAAGCTCAAAGTAGAACATGCATGATTGAAGTTCAAAGTAGCCAACCTAAGACCATTATCATTCATCAATGTAAACATGAAGTTCAAAAGTGAAAATAAAAGTTTTAGCATGCATATAAAAGACTAAAAGTGATCAACTCAAACATTATCAACATCAATCTCGTCAAGTTGAGGCTCACTAACCACATCCTCACCAACTCCAGTCTCATCAACTTGATTGTCCTCGACATTAGTATCCTCAACTTCAACATCATCAGAAGTGTTGATCTCAATATGTATGTCGTCTTCTGCACTAAAGGAGGAACTTACAATTGTGTTCACACCAATATCACGTGCAACCACATTTTGAACTTCAACATGTAGCGAATCTTTAGTTTCACAAACCTGGCCCCACATAAGCTCGTCCATAAGTTTTTCTTCATCATTGGTTGTAGTTGATCCCATGTTGTTATCATCAATAACATAATCAACCATGTTAAAATCATTTATCGACGACGGTATATTTACATCCGAGTAAACCATAGTTGTTGTTGAACTTGAAGAACTCCCGGAATGTTTATTCAATGCATTAAGATCATCACCATAATACTTTGTAACTGTATACCTACGTACATATGTAGGCGCAAGATTGTAACTATCAATCTTGATTCCAAGAACAACCCACTTAGCAATGAGGCTATCAATAAAGTAATCCACTATCCAATCAGGGTTTCCGGCACCCTAAATTTAAACGACGTTTATTAAGTTCCAATTTGATAAATACGTATTAGTTGAATGTGTAAACTAATAAGTAACTCACATCCTTTATACTTTTGGTAATCAACTCGTCCACAGTATGGCCTAGAAGCAAAGTGGCATCAGTGTTAAAAAGTACGCAGTTCATTTCTTCGTTGTCATCTTGAATTGTTATGACTAACTTGTACCTGTAAAAAATGTTAGTAATAAAAATTGGTGCCTTTAAACCAGAAATATATAACTTACGTTTGACGTGGGTTCGCGACAATTTTTTTGCATGCATCACAATAATACTGATTTCTTTCTTCTTTTGCCTTCCTAAAGCATTTGGTACATTGTGTATACTTCCAGTCATGATTCAGATTGATACCGATCACCATTCCATATACAATGAACCTTGTTCCCTAATAACAACATCTCCAAATTATTAGGAGTTTTAAGAGCATAAACCATAGACATGATCCATATGAATAGCATTAAGTAAATTACCACATCAACGCCATGAGTTAGTGATGAGTGCTCAAACACTCATCATTTTTTGTCAAATCTGAACTGCAAAACATACAAAAACACTCAGAAATGCATCAAAATACTAAAAAGATTTCAAAATTGTGTTTTATATGTTTTAGATGCAAAATGAGCAAAAACAAATGAAAAACGCACAAAGTTTGCAAAATTGGCAGTTTCAGTCCCTCAACTTTCATAAAATTACAAAAATAGTACCTGGTCATTCAAAATATAGAAAATTATCACCAAAGGTCATTTTGAAATCATAAATTGTCGTATTTAGTCCTTTGGTGAAAAATTGGAAAGTTTTGGAAAATTACAATTTAGTCCCTGGAGTTACAGATTTTGGCAGATTTAGTCCCTGGTGGGATATTTTTGGATGAATAATCAATTTTGGTCCTTGGGGAAATCACAAATAGCAATTTTAGACTTGGGATGAAAGTTTGTGAAATTTACATGTTTGGTCCTCGTAGTTTGGAATTTTACAAAAATGGTCCCCGGGAAATTTAATAATGGAAAAACACATTTTGGATCCCTGGGTTATTGAAGTTGTCAATTTTCATCCTTGTGATAACTTTAGAACATTTACATTTTCAGTCCCTTGAATTTTCATAAATTACATTTGAGGTCCTTGTGTTACACATATAAACAAACGGACCCTTGTTATTTGTTAAAACCCAAAACCAAATACCAACCAACACAAATCCATTACCACTTAACCCCACCCCAACCTGATCCAGTCCAACCTTTAACCCTTGGCCCAAATACACCCCAAGCCCACTCCACTTAAAAATATAAAAACCCCACCCCGTATAATATTAAACCTGGTCTTTGACCAGGTCAAACAACCCCCTTCACCCCTAACCTTCATCCCTAACCTCCTTTACCACCCTTAAACCCAGGTTCTTGTCTCCCCCCTCCTCACCAACTATCATAAATGCTTACACCAACCTCACCTTCCCCCCTCCTCATTAAATTCTCACCTAAACCCACTCAACCTGCCCAATTGCAATACCTCCAATTTTCCCGCCAAAACGTTTTTGAAGGCTGAGATTTAATGGGAGCCATCCAATGGCTCAGGAAGGTGGGGAAAGTCAAATGAAAGTCTCCAGGGCTTATAAAAGAGAAGAAAAGAAGGAAGCAATTAGGAGATAGTAGAATTAGTATAACTTAGTTTAGTTTTAGATTCATAGATAATGTAATTTCAGTTGTAGTTGTGTTTTTCAGCTTAAATCATTTGTAATCAAGTTATTTAGAGTAATTTGAACCTTTGTTATTATTAAAGCCAAGTTATTTCACAAAACTCAGTTTTTAGCATTTTCTTATTAAACTCTCAATTTTATTTATGGTGTTATAAGTTACTGTTGATTGTTTGTGTAAGTTTATTTTAGCTTATTTATAAGGATTAGAAAGGTTTCTGAGCATTAAAATCAAGCTTTAGTTTAATAACTCAAAAAAAATAGTGTAAGAATAAAAAGCAAAAAGAAAAAAGAAGTTGAAGAAAGCAAGATTGTGGCTGTGGATTGCTATGGTTTAGTACCTCAGGGAGGTGTTAGGGTTAGTGTAAGTTCCATGGTTCTTGTTTCTTGGTAGGATCACACAGGATCACTTGTGAGTCTCACTTTCCAGGTTTCTAAGTTTCACTGTACTATTGCTTGTTCAGTACTGTTTCTCTTATTTTAATTGCTTATTCAAGTTCATTTTAGCTATTTAGACATGAACTAGTTTAGTTATTATAGTTTTGTTAGATCTTAGATAGCATTCCATGTTGACTGCCATTCTTTAGCATAGTAGGAATTCACTGGTGTTTGTTGTTAGTGATGAAATTTTTATGGTCCAACCAGCTTATTATAACATATTAAGTGTTTGGGAATCAATTTTGTGTATTAAAACAGTCACAAGCTTTGAAATTGACAATTCAGTTAGAATTAGGGGGTGTTTGGTTTAGACTGTTCACTTAGGGTCTTAGTTGTATTTGCTGTTTATTCTTGTTGAAACATGTTAGTTTAGGTTTAATTAAGTTAGTTTAGCCATATAACTCAGCCTTCATTTGAACAAAAGTCAAACTCCCACTAATTTTGCTTGACAGTTAAATGTCATGAGTTTTAGAGTCTATGATCACCACTTCTAGCTTATAAGTTGTTGTAGTTTCATAATTTAGTCTCATTACAACTTTTTATAACATAATCACTCAGTAGTAATCATTGAAAGTTGGATAAAGTCAAACCAAGTAGTTTTTACAAAAAGTCAAACTTGCATGTTTTTAGATTTTTCCAAAAACTCAAGGATTTTTGTAGAATTTAGTGTTACGATTTGGACCTTAAAACTTTCAGGTCTTATTGTCTACCACCTCAACTCCATTGTCCCATCATCCTTTAATTTTTGTGATTTTTTTCCTGGGCCCCACAACCCTCCAAAGAGGGCTGCAGGGCTGTCTGCTCCCCTGCACAGCAGAACCACCATCCCACAACCACCACTTGGTGGTGGTTTTCTGACCACCCCAGTGGGTTTCAAGGTCCATTGTTTGTTCCTTTCAACCCCCCGGTGGGCTTTCTATTTTGACCAGTGGTTTGCCCTAGATACCTGTGGACCCCACCTGATTTGGCTACTCAATCCTGTCCCATTTCTGTGCATCCAAGAGATTTGCAATGTGCTTATTTGTGGCTTATTTGCTTATTTTGTGAACCCCAAGTATCTTTTCCAGCTTATTCATGTCCCATTAGCTTATTTAGATCAGAATTAGCAAGAGTGGGTCCCACTTAGGCCCATTTTGGCTTATTTCCCTCCACAGTTGACCAAAGTCAACTGTCTCAACTTTTAGCTTGTTCCCAGCTTAATTTTAAGTTGTAGAAAACTTGTTTTCACAAAAGTTTGTTGTTTTTAGTTATAAAATAGATTGGTAAAAGAAAATTTCCAAAAATCCAATTTAATTTTTAAGTGATAGTTTCTATTTAATGTGAATTAAATTTTCATTTTCATTTTTATATTTTTGTTAAGTACTTAGCTATTTTATAATTTTCTTAAATTCCTCTTATATTAAAGTATTTATAATAATTTTCTCAGATTTTTATTTTATCATTTAGTATTTATTAGAATTAATCTTAGTTTTATTAATAATTAAGTAATAATTAGTTTTAAATAGCATAATTAGTTTTTATTAAGTGAAACCTAGTTTTTATATTTTTTTATAGATTTTATATGTTATAAAACATTTTTAGAAATTTTATTAGAATTTTTACTGTTCATTTTCTATTTTTCTTAATTTAAAATAATTTAATCAGATAATTAATAATTAATTAGTAATTAATTAATAGAAAATTCATAAAAAGACAAAAATACTTATTTTTAATTTTAAAACTTATTTTTAGTTATTATATAATTTTAGAAATTTCATTTTCACATTTTTAGTATTTAATTAATATTATATTGTATTTAAGTATTTTAAATATTAATGATAAGTATTAATTAGTAATTAATTAATAATAAATAATTAATTAGTGTGAAAAGTAATTTTCTTTTTCTAAAATTTTTTGTTTATCTTGTAGTTTGTAAAAAAGTCATTTTCACCCCTGGGTGTTTTCAGATTTCCGTTTTCACTTTTTATTTTGTACATTTACGTTTTATTTAAACATGAACGTACGCGTTTTTAGGTTTAAATCGTTTCTGGTTTCTCCTAGCTTCCGGTATTATTCCTATAGCTTCTTTAAGCTATTTCTTCATACAGTCCTTAGCTTAGCCATTCACAAACCCCTTTCCATCCAGATTCACCCGATCACGAAACCGTTTGTTAACCATCCACACCTCGTCGGGACATAACGACCCGGGAAAACACTATATTCCGCAGAGCATTGACTCTAGGCTGTTTGACCTTGTTGACCATTCCCTGGTCAGTTTAGGTTGACCGTTTGGAGCCAATCAAATTTTGGCGCCGCTGCCGGGGAGGTTGTGTGCGTTTTCTAAACGGTTTTTCTGATTAGTGACTTTGGAATTCTTTCCATTGTACATTTATCCATCTTTTGTTCATATTTTCTTATTATCAAAACAAAAACGTTCTCGAAAACTTTTTTAAATCAAGTTTTCAACGAACACAAAAACATTTTCTTTATCATTTGTATAAAATGTTTTCCAAAAACACCAAAAACATTCATCTTTACCCTCCTACCCTTTTGATTCCTCATTCCTATCCCTCCCAAAACTTTTGATTCTTTCTATGTCTCATCCACACTTTCTGGTTTGCCAGTGGTGTGGCAGTTCTCATAATGGTGGCAATTGCCCCGGTTGTGGCATGGTAGAGTCAGGAAACGGGTCTGTCTATAACCAAGATCCCAATTCCTACCATGACACCACTGATTCATTCCACCAGCTACCACACCATCAGTCTCAGCAGTTTTACTGTTGTGAGTACTGTGGTGGTTCACACTACAGTTATGATTGTCAATCAGGAAACACGCTTGTCTATGAGCAGTTTCCTGATAACGATTATAACTTTAGCACATACGACTCACAGCCACATCAGTTTTACTGTTATGATCACTGTGGAGGTCCACACTTCAGTTCCGATTGTCAAACAAGGAATCCATTTCCTTGTAACACCTTTGACACATCGTATTATGACGAACCTCCATCTCCACCAATTCCTCAAAGTCTTCTCCTTGATCTTTTGGATTTAGTGAAAGACTTGAAAGGAATCACACATACCCCAGATAATCCAAACCAAAAATCGATGGAAGAATTGTTAGCTGACGAACAGGCTGCTAAAATAAATTCCCAAGATGCTTATGAAAGATCTATTAGGGAATCAATAGAAAAAGAAAAAGCAGCCAGATCTAGCTCTCGATTTCGTTTCATTCCTGATGACAGTGATGATGAGGATACGCTTGATATCCTTGGATTTTATAAAGATTCATTAGGTTCATCAGATGAGATTCCATCAGTTGAGATTCCATCTCAACCTACTCTTATCACACCCGAGGTTCCCACTCACTCTTTGATCATGGGGGACGAGCATCTTGACACTGTTCCTGATAAGGAATCGGACGAATTCATAAAGTCTAGTGTTGAGAACCTTGTCCCAATCCCAAGAGAGTCACAGGGAACTCTTGATCATTTGTGTGATATCCCTCCTCCTTTATTCTTCCCAACTGATCATGTTGAGATGTTCTCCGATTCTACCGATGACGATTCGTTATCTTGTGGAGACATCGTTTTTATGGAAGAATAACCTTCTAAGCTAGTTAGCTTAGAAGAAGAGAATGATGAGATTGACACTGAAATCAAGTTTGAAGCACTTCGTGCAACATTATTGAATGTCGATCTCCTCATTTCTAAAATCGAGGCTTTCAATATGAAACCTATTTCATCTCCTATCCCCATCAAGGATAGTGACATTTTCTCCGACGATCCTATACCGGAGTTTGAAGCCTTTACCTTTGATCATATGGGAGAGAATATTAGTGGCAGTACCACTTTTCATTCTCAAATTTCTCTCCCCGAATATGATTTATTCACCTTTGAGGAGTTCTCCGGTGAGCTCACTCATATCATATCTCCACCGGAGTATGATAACTTTTACTTTGATCTAGACAAAGTTGATCTTTGTTTTCCAGAGGGAAATATTCTCAACCTTGAGAATTTCATTGATATCAAAATCCCAACCCTCCCACCCGTAATATGTCTAGATCTTACGAGCCTAAACGATGAGATTCATGATACACCAATCATGAATTCTCTTTCTGATGATGATGAATCAATCTTGATTGTCATCAAGATCTTTCTACCTTTCTTTACCTACAGGGTGACTTCTCCTGTTCTTCATTCCTTCGGGAATGAAGACACTATATTTGATCCCGGCATTTTCATGTATCATTATCTTGAGCTGGATAATTATCTCATCGGTGTGGAACTTTCACGTGCTTCAAATGTTTGTCCAAACATCTTGAATGAAAGTCCGATTGAGATTGTTTCTTCCACATCATGCTTCCCCAAGGACAAATGAATTCGGGGTCGAGTCAAGCTAGCGACTCGGTAAACAAAAACAGTAGCATGCTTATAGGGTTGTCACCCTAAGTGTGGGGGAGTCCCCCATGCTATGGTTACTTATGAAGTGAAAATACAAAATGGTGTTTTCCACGCTTAGCTTGTAATGTTGCCCTTTTACGTTCCAAATGTCGGCATAATAGCCGGGATTTTGAATATTGAGGACAATATTCATGCTAAGTGTGGGGGGTATTCGCTATTCTAGCGAATTTTATCACATTTTACTATATAATACCCCCGTTTTGGCCAAAATTTTAAAATTTTTAAAATTTTTTCACTTGTGCTTCAAAATTTTTGCGGTAATCAGTCCGCCAGGTCTAACCGACAAAGGGATTGGCTAGTCCAGGAGCAAACAGCTCTTGGTAAAGACATCTCAAATCCGTTTACGGCTTGCAATTTGCCCAAAATTGTATGGTTCCTCAACTCCCCATATCCCATAAAGCGAATGAGTTGGCTAGCCCACAAGATTATGGCTTGTGGTAAAGGCCGTGGAAAATCCATAATTCGTAATCAGCTCACCAAGATATTGACTATTCCATCAAAAGTTGGCTAGTCCAGAAGCAAACGGCTTCTGGTAAAGACGAATCAAATCCGTTGACAGCTGGTGGTTTGCTCAAAATCACACGGTTATCAGGTGTGCCACAGTTCTTACACCTGGCTACTCCAGAAGTGATGGCTTTTGGTAAACAGTTTAAAATCCATCAAGTTTTCAAAACAGTTTATTGCTAGGGACTAGCAATAGTTTAGTGTGGGGGATTGATGAGTGCTCGAACACTCATCATTTTTGGTCAAATCTGAACTGCAAAACATACAAAAACACTCAGAAATGCATCAAAATACTAAAAATATTTCAAAATTGTGTTTTATATGTTTTAGATGCAAAATGAGCAAAAACAAATGAAAAACGCACAAAGTTTGCAAAATTGGCAGTTTCAGTCCCTCAACTTTCATAAAATTACAAAACTAGTCCCTGGTCATTCAAAATATAGAAAATTATCACCAAAGGTCATTTTGAAATCATAAATTGTCGTATTTAGTCCTTTGGTGAAAAATTGGAAAGTTTTGGAAAATTACAATTTAGTCCCTGGAGTTACAGATTTTGGCAGATTTAGTCCCTGGTGGGATATTTTTGGATGAATAATCAATTTTGGTCCTTGGGGAAATCACAAATAGAAATTTTAGACTTGGGATGAAAGTTTTTGAAATTTACATGTTTGGTCCTCGTAGTTTGGAATTTTACAAAAATGGTCCCCGGGAAATTTAATATTGGAAAAACACATTTTGGATCCCTGGGTTATTGAAGTTGTCAATTTTCATCCTTGTGATAACTTTAGAACATTTACATTTTCAGTCCCTTGGATTTTCATAAATTACATTTGAGGTCCTTGTGTTACACATATAAACAAACGAACCCTTGTTATTTGTTAAAACCCAAAACCAAATACCAACCAACACAAATCCATTACCACTTAACCCCACCCCAACCTGATCCAGTCCAACCTTTAACCCTTGGCCCAAATACACCCCAAGCCCACTCCACTTAAAAATATAAAAACCCCACCCCGTATAATATTAAACCTGGTCTTTGACCAGGTCAAACAACCCCCTTCACCCCTAACCTTCATCCCTAACCTCCATTACCACCCTTAAACCCAGGTTCTTGTCTCCCCCCTCCTCACCAACTATCATAAATGCTTACACCAACCTCACCTTCCCCCACTCCTCATTAAATTCTCACCTAAACCCACTCAACCTGCCCAATTGCAATACCTCCAATTTTCCCGCCAAAACGTTTTTGAAGGCTGAGATTTAATGGGAGCCATCCAACGGCTCAGGAAGGTGGGGAAAGTCAAATGAAAGTCTCCAGGGCTTATAAAAGAGAAGAAAAGAAGGAAGCAATTAGGAGATAGTAGAATTAGTATAACTTAGTTTAGTTTTAGATTCATAGATAATGTAATTTCAGTTGTAGTTGTGTTTTTCAGCTTAAATCATTTGTAATCAAGTTATTTAGAGTAATTTGAACCTTTGTTATTATTAAAGCCAAGTTATTTCACAAAACTCAGTTTTTAGCATTTTCTTATTAAACTCTCAATTTTATTTATGGTGTTATAAGTTACTGTTGATTGTTTGTGTAAGTTTATTTTAGCTTATTTATAAGGATTAGAAAGGTTTCTGAGCATTAAAATCAAGCTTTAGTTTTATAACTCAAAAATAAAAAAAAATAGTGTAAGAATAAAAAGCAAAAAGAAAAAAAAGAAGTTGAAGAAAGCAAGATTGTGGCTGTGGATTGCTATGGTTTAGTACCTCAGGGAGGTGTTAGGGTTAGTGTAAGTTCCATGGTTCTTGTTTCTTGGCAGGATCACACAGGATCACTTGTGAGTCTCACTTTCCAGGTTTCTAAGTTTCACTGTACTATTGCTTGTTCAGTACTGTTTCTCTTATTTTAATTGCTTATTCAAGTTCATTTTAGCTATTTAGACATGAACTAGTTTAGTTATTATAGTTTTGTTAGATCTTAGATAGCATTCCATGTTGACTGCCATTCTTTAGCATAGTAGGAATTCACTGGTGTTTGTTGTTAGTGATGGAATTTTTATGGTCCAACCAGCTTATTATAACATATTAAGTGTTTGGGAATCAATTTTGTGTATTAAAACAGTCACAAGCTTTGAAATTGACAATTCAGTTAGAATTAGGGGGTGTTTGGTTTAGACTGTTCACTTAGGGTCTTAGTTGTATTTGCTGTTTATTCTTGTTGAAGCATGTTAGTTTAGGTTTAATTAAGTTAGTTTAGCCATAAAACTCAGCCTTCATTTGAACAAAAGTCAAACTCCCACTAATTTTGCTTGACAGTTAAATGTCATGAGTTTTAGAGTCTATGATCACCACTTCTAGCTTATAAGTTGTTGTAGTATCATAATTTAGTCTCATTAAAACTTTTTATAACATAATCACTCAGTAGTAATCATTGAAAGTTGGATAAAGTCAAACCAAGTAGTTTTTACAAAAAGTCAAACTTGCATGTTTTTAGATTTTTCCAAAAACTCAAGGATTTTTGTAGAATTTAGTGTTAGGATTTGGACCTTAAAACTTTTTGGTCTTATTGTCTACCACCTCAAATCCATTGTCCCATCATCCTTTAATTTTTGTGATTTTTTTCCTGGGCCCCAGAACCCTCCAAAGAGGGCTGCAGGGCTGTCTGCTCCCCTGCACAGCAGAACCACCATCCCACAACCACCACTTGGTGGTGGTTTTCTGACCACCCCAGTGGGTTTCAAGGTCCATTGTTTGTTCCTTTCAACCCCCCGGTGGGCTTTCTATTTTGACCAGTGGTTTGCCCTAGATACCTGTGGACCCCACCTGATTTGGCTACTCAATCCTGTCCCATTTCTATGCATCCAAGAGATTTGCAATGTGCTTATTTGTGGCTTATTTGCTTATTTTGTGAACCCCAAGTATCTTTTCCAGCTTATTCATGTCCCATTAGCTTATTTAGATCAGAATTAGCAAGAGTGGGTCCCACTTATGCCCATTTTGGCTTATTTCCCTCCACAGTTGACCAAAGTCAACTGTCTCAACTTTTAGCTTGTTCCCAGCTTAATTTTAAGTTGTAGAAAACTTGTTTTCACAAAAGTTTGTTGTTTTTAGTTATAAAATAGATTGGTAAAAGAAAATTTCCAAAAATCCAATTTAATTTTTAAGTGACAGTTTCTATTTAATGTGAATTAAATTTTAATTTTCATTTTTATATTTTTGTTAAGTACTTAGCTATTTTATAATTTTCTTAAATTCCTCTTATATTAAAGTATTTATAATAATTTTCTCAGATTTTTATTTTATCATTTAGTATTTATTAGAATTAATCTTAGTTTTATTAATAATTAAGTAATAATTAGTTTTAAATAGCATAATTAGTTTTTATTAAGTGAAACCTAGTTTTTATATTTTTTTATAGCCTTTATATGTTATAAAACATTTTTAGAAATTTTATTAGAATTTTTACTATTCATTTTCTATTTTTCTTAATTTAAAATATTTTAATTAGATAATTAATAATTAATTTGTAATTAATTAATAGAAAATTCATAAAATGACAAAAATACTTATTTTTAATTTTAAAACTTATTTTTAGTTATTATATAATTTTAGAAATTTCATTTTCACATTTTTAGTATTTAATTAATATTATATTGTATTTAAGTATTTTAAATATTAATGTTAAGTATTAATTAGTAATTAATTAATAATAAATAATTAATTAGTGTAAATAGTAATTTTCTTTTTCTAAAATTTTTTGTTTATCTTGTAGTTTGTAAAAAAGTCATTTTCACCCCTGGGTGTTTTCAGATTTCCGTTTTCACTTTTTATTTTGTACGTTTACGTTTTATTTAAACGTGAACGTACGCGTTTTTAGGTGTAAATCGTTTCTGGTTTCTCCTAGCTTCCGGTCTTATTCCTAAAGCTTCTTTAAGTTGTTTCTTCGTATATTCCTTAGCTTAGCCATTCACAAACCCCTTTCCATCCAGATTCACCCGATAACGAAACCGTTTGTTAACCATCCACACCTCGTCGGGACATAACGACCCGGGAAAACACTATATTCTGCGGAGCATTGACTCTAGGCTGTTTGACCTTGTTGACCATTCCCTGGCCAGTTTAGGTTGACCGTTTGGAGCCAATCAATTAGGCGCTTATAAATTTCCGGCATAGGTGTTACTTTCAACTCCTCGGTCTTAAGATACGGAGATGTAAAGATGACCGGATGAATAGGCCTATAAAACAACAACTTAAAAGTGATAAGTAGTATGAAAAAATTATCAAAATAACCCAATACATGTGCGTTAAACATAACCTGTTTGCAGATGCAACAGCCTCAACAATTGGAAGGTTAGTATGGAATTGTGTTGACACAGTCGTCATCAGTTGCGGTGCACCTAATATGTTACAATTTGAGTATATGGTAGAATATAAGTATCTTTATACAGTAGCAACTGAATAGTATATATGTATATTGAAAATGTAAACCTCCATATGGTCTGACTTTGCAACACGTCAAGACGACCACAATATTGGTATCTTTCATAGAATTGATCAAGCTGTCTTCGTACAACAAAGCCATCTTCCCCCACAACAAAATGTTGAGTTTCACATCACTGTATTAGTTTTCAAAAGCTCAAAAGGGTGATCAAGTAGCTGAGCACTAATAAATACGGAGTAGAACATTTCAATAGAGTTGTTGGGCCTATTCGATCTTATTTATACATGTGCAGTATAAAAACATACAAAGGCCCTACTTTGAACCTATGTCCAGTATTGTGATTGTAAATAAATCGATCACACATGTTTAAAAATGTTGAATGAACTCAAATAGTCATCATATTTACATGTTAGCTTATCCATATTATTAATTCACTTAGCTAACCAACACTGTAGAGTTGTTAATTATTTGAGTCAATATAACATCAAATATTGCTAGTTATTAACATTTAGTATAAAAATAAAACCTATAGTATAAAAATGGGTAGATTTTGCAATTATAAGAAAAAATACCTCAAATCAGCAATGACGATTTTGCGGAGTTGTGGGTTACAACCTTGGTTCTTTCCAACTTTGTCTTGTAGAGGACCCCATTCTCGAAGAACTCCTATGACATCTACAAAGGCAAAAAGTTCAGTAGAATGAGATCAAGAGAAAGAATGTGGTTAGTTGTTGGATTGTAAGCTGTTCAGGCACGTGCAATCATAACATTAATAGTCCATTTCTTAGTGACATTCGGACACAAGTCACCAACATATTGATAACGGTTGCTCATGGTTGTTCGATGGTAACTGCAAAGATACACAATATCGTCAGTAGCCAAAGTGCATAAACTATATAAGTGTTCACACTATTTAACGTACCTATCGGTAAATTATAAAACACCTCCTTGTAAACAATATTTTGTGTCAGAATATCACCACAATATCCTTTGTTATCAATATAAAAACGAAGACCAACACGCGATGTTACACGAGATGAAACAACATAAAGTTGTCCGTGAGTAAAGACTGGTTTTTCTAGGTACGCACATACGTGATTAAAAGTTTGACCTTGACTCTTGTTTATTGTCATGGCAAAACATACTTTATTAGGAAACTGCCTTCGTATAAATCGGAAAGGCTACGATGAATCAGTAGGTGTCATATCAATCCTACCCATAAATACTTTCTCGCCAATATGACTCCCTGTGATTATTTGAGCCTCAAGAACCTCACGGGTAATTTGGGTAATGATTAAACGTGTGCCGTTACACAAACCTCGTTGCAATCCCGTGTTACGTAACAATATGACGGGTGCACCGACCTTTAACTCGAGATTGTGGTTTGGGACACCGGAGAACTTCAAAGTGTTAAGAGATTCAGTCGGGTACATTGTTTACATTTCCTCCAGGTTTTCGGTTGTTGAACAAATGATATCGGCACTATGAAGAATTTGCATCTCACCTGACATACTTTCGAGTACATGAGAGTTAATCGAATCGACGACGTCATTTGTTGGGCATAGGATACATCGTTCTTTTAGGTAATGCATGTCATGGATTCTGTTTGGGAGATCCGGAAATGTATTTGATACAATAGACTCGGTAGGGTTGTCACATACGGGAATGAGAAGGTCATCCAGAATTTCTATCCATGTAGCCTCATCTTCATTATCAATTGCAACGAAAGGAAGCGTTCCATCTCCCATGGATAGAAGCCAATTATTAAAATGCCTCATCTCATCTATATGTGCAACATCAAGTGATGGATCAGATAGTCGCATGTTGGTAGTCAAAACAAATACCCTACAGTTATCCCATATTGTTGATGACTTGTTTACAGCTGAACCGACCACCACAGCCCGTGGTGCATTCGGGATAACAGGTAAAATTTGCCTAAAGCCGCCATCAAGGACCACAACCTTTCCACCAAATACTTGATTCTCAGTATTTGGGTTATCATGCTTGCATATATCCCGGAAGGTTCGATCAATGACTTCAAACGCATGTCGATGCTATAAAGGTGCCTCATCCCAAATGATAAGAGATGCTTCTCGGATCAAACATGCTAGATCTGACACGACATCAATCCCACAACATGATTCATTGTCAAGTTCGAGAGGTATACAAAACCTTGAATGTGCGGTTCGACCACCGGGAAGTAACAACGATGCAATGCCAGATGAAGCGACAGACAAAACAATTTTTCCCATGGAACATATCCAGGCGATAATTGTTCTCCACAAGTACGTTTTCCCTGTACCTCCACTCCCATAAACCAAAAATAATCCGCCATTATTTTCGTTAACAGCTAGCATGATATTATCATATACGACCCTTTGTTCTGAATTCAATCCATCATACAAAGTGGTAAACCGAGCCAATTCTTCATTCATGTTGTACATCCGTTCAGAAGCAATAAGTCTATTCCTTCCGATATTCAAGTAATTAAATCTGAGGGAGTTGCGGGAAATCAAGCAAGGACCTGTTGTTACCATTTAAGATCGTCTCTAGCTCAAGTAACGTGTAATTTTGAATCTCTCGATCTGTAAACATGACTTGTTGATTGTTCAACAACCTATGGTGCTTGCGAGTAATGTCCTTTGATATATATGGAAATGTTTCTCTAAATAATTTTGCATAATCTGAAACGGTACAAAACAACAATATAGTTACAAAAAGCTCTCGTAGTTGATCCCCTAACTTCCATTGAGAGGCTTCTCTTATTGATCAAATCCATTCAATATCATCTCCCAGTAAGTTCAACGCTTTGCATGCCAACATGTATGTTGGGTAGACAATTTTATCAACTGTTCGAAGAAATGCATGGCTTGTGGCACCGGGGACGTGGTTCAACAACATTCTTAGATAGTAAATCTCACCCATTGACGGATGAACATAATAAATACGACCAATACTCATTCCACTCTTACGTGGCCTCCATTCTTTTTCCGTGGCATGCCATGTAAATTCGGTGGGATAGTCAGCATATAATAAATGTCGGCCTTGTGGATATATATCATTTGCTCTCATCCATCTTGTAAACTTGGACATTGCATTGGTAGCCCTTTCAAGAACATTTTCAACATCGTCATCGTCCCTAAAGTAAACTCTATTGAATCCTTCTTCATGGAAAGGAAGCCTTTCAACAGCGATCGATCGGTAATGCATTTCAAAACCAAACAATTTCCAGCATGCTTCACAGGCAGAAATGTAACGACAGTTAAGGTATTGCTCAATCTCATCCGCATGACGTATAATCGACTGGTATGGTGTTCTACTATTGTTGTCGTCGTTGTTGTGGTTTGTTTGACCTTCTATAACAACTGTAGCACGATCAGGACCTTTGTTAAGATAATTAAATAGGTACTTAACCAAGCTTCCTTGGTTACACCATTCAACATTTATATGACAGTCATATTTGACAATCAGATCAATGTTATGAAGAACAACAAAACGATTATCAAGCATAGTATCATGTTGACCAACTTTTTCTCTTCTTTCATTATTCGATCTTTTATATCGTGGCCAACCATCACGGGTAATAAACGTTTCCTCACAATACTCCTTTGGGTAGCCCTTTGTACATCCATCTCTAGACATATATGGACTTGACCTAAATTGGTCGCCACATGGGCCATGCATCATATGAGTACGAACAGCTTCAAATCCTATCGGGCCGTCCACCTCAGAAGGTAATTTGGCAGATATGACATGATCAATCTCATCAGGTGTCGAAATCTTATCATCTTTGTTTAAAAAGATTAGAGCATGACAATGCGGTAATCCACGTTTTTGAAACTCAATTGTATAAATCACTGCACATGTATAAAAACATATACTTGCATAAGGAATCAAAAAGGTTGAACCTTAATAAAATTTTATAAATACATTGTGAGTTAAATACACACCAGTTTTTACTCTGCCAAAGTGATGTCCTTTTTGTATGTCTTCCATGAGGTCGTCTAGTTTCATCTTAAAAATACATGTAATGGTGTCTGGCCTATCAACTGCCGGCTGACCAGGTATGTAATTTTCAACATCACGTTGAATCTCAGGCCATTTAGGATTACATGTCATGGTCACAAAAAGATCTGGAGGTCCAACCCAACGACAAATAGCCATGGCATCCTGATATTGCTGGAGCATATGTCTTGGTCCTCCAGTGAACGTTGAAGGCAATATGAACATTCTACGAAGAGCTTGAGTGTTTGTCTCTCCGCTACCAATGCGATCATGCAATCCGTGATACAACTCAGAACAAATGGTGTTTTGGTTTTGCTTATACCAATCTAGATCATGATCGAGTACAGCTGTATAAGTATCAACGCAATATGTATGAAACAAACGACCGGCTTTGTGCAATGTTTTTCCTTCCTCAGTTCTACATTGAAGGCGAAAACAATAGTACTCGCGCAAACTCATGTATTTTCTCTTGGTCGTTGAAGGAACATTAAGAGGTATTTCCAATTGAAACCCATCTTCTCCATAAGGGAACAACAACGGATATTGCAAAGCCATAAAACTTGGGTGTAACTCGGAAATACGTTTCACGGGATTATGACCATCATCAGTACGACGCTCCTCAACAATTACATCGCGACATTCAGTGGGATTACCATCGCCTGGTATTAATGCAGCTACTTCAGAAGCTATGGGTAAGTTGTATTGTCTTGCACTACGTTGTCGAGTACCAAGCAAGCGAAGGGTAACAGGTTGCATTGTAGACTCATTAAAACTTTCTCTAGCCATGCGAAAGGATTGCACCAACGGGTTATTTAAATTAAGCATTTCAATCAGGTATTGTACCAACAAACGAATATTGTTGTCAGCATTGGTTAGGCCGAGTGCATGAATTCGGTTGTCAACTTCATTTTCCGTGTCATATATGTACAATTGGGCAAACCTAGGGCGTCCATCAGCATGTGTTGGCAGCAAAGTCCTAATACGGTGATGGTTATGGCCATTCAAACGAAATGTGTAAGGTCCATGCCCGTCATTTATTTCTCTGTTTATTTTTCCTCCGGTTGACGTGAAAGAGAACATTGCGTTAAAAACTTTTATTTTTTTTTCCGAAACAACTTAGAAAGTTCTCCGCCATTATAATCCATCAATTGTTGGAGTATTTGTGGAGCATCATACAGAAAAGGCAATTGCACCTTTCCCTCACAGCAGCACGTGGAGAATTTCGGATTAGATTTGGATGAGCGTCTAACTGTTCTTTCACCATACCAATATTTGGCTTGACAATGTGAACATGTGTATGTGGCATCCCCAGAATCACAATACTCTCTCATCCTACCTGCAATGGGACCAATATTAGTAAAATATTTTGTATGATTAATTTGGAATGACAATATAAAAGGAAAAAGGAACGCAAATAGAGGGTAAATTTGCTTACGATTCGGGCGTGCCATTCGCTGGACACCCATAGGTACATTAGTATCATTTTGTTGAGTGGTTGCTGATGTCGACATGTCATTTTTTGTAGTCGAGTTACATAAATTATGTATAACATTTGTTGTTGGACAGGAAGGATTATTTTCGGAAGGTAATTGAGTATGATGGACCGGATTACCATCACTGTCGACAACAGTTACCGATGAAAGCATGATGCGAGGGGTCGGATTTGTTGACATATTTATATGATCATCGTTTCGAGTCAAACCTGCAATAAAATATGTTAATCATGTATGATAAAAAATAAGTCCTTGTATTGATAGTTGTTAGATATACTTACGTGGTCTAACATTACGTCTAGCTGGCAGAACATTTGGATGCAGTGGAGGTCGACCACGAGGACGTCGTACTGCTGGTGATGTATCATGAGTGTTTGCAACAATAGATAGTTCAACGGGCGACGATGTAGTTCGCGAGGGTATAGTAGTAGATGGTGTTAAGGTACGGTTACCGTTAAACCTCGAGTTCAAAGGTGATTGTGGCAGAACATGTTGTGGACTAAGTTGGAGTGGTTGACTTACTTCAGTATTATTCAAACTTACTACCCTATCACATAAACGGGGGCGACCTCTCCGTCTAGATGACCCATTTACGTTAGTGATATCAGTTAAAGGTCCGACATTAGTTGTAGATGAAGTTTGGTGGGATTGAGGAAATTAGGAAATACATCGTGTGGGTGCAGCCGTTGATAGTGTTAAACCACGGTTACCATTTGACCTCGAGATCAAAGGTGATTGTGGCAAAACCTGTTGCGGAGTAAATTGGATTGGCTGGGTTACTTGAGTATTATTCAAACGTACAACCCTATCACTTAAACGGGGGCGACCTCTTCGTCTTGTTGGTTGCGTTGTTTGAGATGACACACTTATGGTAGTGATATCGGTTAAAGGTATATTGGGATCATGGTTTTCGTTTGACATGTGACTCATATTGAGATTATACAGTTGATAGCACTAATACCCATATATGCAATGCTTATTATAGACATAGAAATGAAACATTCAAACATGTATCTTAAAACTTAAAAAAAAAAAAAAAGTGTTACACAATTAGAGCATAATCTGTTAAAGAGATTGTGATCCAATAGTTGTTAACAACTGGTTCTTCAATTCTTGTCACGAATATTAACAATGTTATACTCTAATATGTGAATTGGTCTAGATTGCCAGAGATGGTGCATAATGGTTTCGTTTGATGTCATTGCATATGTGTTCATGACACGCAAAATTTGTTGAAAAACATAGGAACAAATGTTTAGTTTTTAAGAGTATTGTATTTGTGCTTAACAGTAGGGTATTGTAGTGATGGGCTAGTAAGAGTAGTTGATTGTCTAAAGCTCTTCAACAAAAATGTCACGAATAAATTTTGATGCTTAACTTTGACTTGAATTGATTTCATGACTTGAATTGATTTCATGTACTCTATACCATGTAGTCTGTTGTCAAGAATTATCAAGGTACCATATATTAATGTGGCCATAATGATTAGCAAATTAGAACTTTAACAACTATATGTGCATTAAACGGTACACTTGTGATCATGGTTTTCGTGTATACTATATGCAATGCTTATTATAGACATAGTAACGAAACATTCAAACATGCATCTTAAACTAAAAAAAAAATGTAGTACACAATTAGAGCATAACCTGTTAAACAGATGGTGATCCAATAGTTGTTAACAAATGGTTCTTTGATTCCTGTTACGAATGTTTAATTAGCAACTAAAGATGTTTTAATTTCCAGTGATTAGCTTATCTAGGAATTTAAATTTTATATTTCTGAAATTTAGAATGTTGTTACATATTTGATGTTTATCTACTAAATTTGTTAAATTTAAATAATAATAAAAATTTCCATGACATTAATGAAAAAATGGCGGCAAATATTGGGATATTAAAAGTAGCAAAAAAATTGGAGAGTTTGTTAGGTGGGTCAGATGTTTTGTTATTTTAGTTCATGAAAAATGTACCATATGTAGTATATAGTACTCGATATATTCTTTGTTGTCAAAGTCTTTAGCTTTAGTGATTTTGTAGTCGACTCCTGATAAGATGAGATCACGTGTTCAAATATTGTCTGTTTTTTTTCTATTAGATAGGTCTATTGAGCAAGTATTTGCAAAACACTGGTGCTATTTTTTAAAGATGGTTTTATTTTATGCCACGTATTGTGCATACAAATGAGTAGTAGTTTAGTAATCCTAAAGAAACATACTGCATGAATATTAAGGTAGTTATATGATTGAAATGGGTCAGTTTTTAGAAAGTGTCAATTACCAGACCTACATCACTTTCTTGTATAACAAAATTTGGTTTTTAAAATGGGTCAGTTTTTAATATCAGGAAAGGTCATAAGCATGCATAATATGCTAATCCAAACACCCTTTTAACAGTGGTTACATTAGTGATGAGTGCTCAAACACTCATCATTTTTGGTCAAATCTGAACTGCAAAACATACAAAAACACTCAGAAATGCATCAAAATACTGAAAATATTTCAAAATTGTGTTTTATATGTTTTAGATGCAAAAAGAGTAAAAACAAATGAAAAACGTACAAAGTTGGCAAAATTGGCAGTTTCAGTCTCCCAACTTTCATAAAATGTCAGATTTAGTCCCTGGTCATTCAAAAGATGGAAAATTATCACCAAAGGTCCTTTTAAAATCATAAGATGTCATACTTAGTCCTTTGGTGAAAAATCTCAAAAGTTTTGGAAAATTATAAGTTTGGTCCCTGTACTTTGAAACTTGGCAGTTTTGGTCCCTGGGAAATATTTTTGGAAAGAAAAGTCAACTTATGTCCATGGGAAATCAATTTGTTCAATATTAGTCCCTGGATAAAAATTTTCACAAATTGGCAAAAACAACCCCTCAACTTTCAAAAATGGCAATTTTGGTCCCTAGGGTTTCAATTATGTAAAAAATTACATTTATGGTCCTGGGGAAATTAAATGGTTGCAATTATGGTCCTTGTAATATTTTGGAAAAATACATTTTCAGTCCCACATTTTCGGCCAAGTTGCAAATTTGGTCCTTGTGATTTTTAGCTATAATACCAAACGGACCATTGTTTAAATATTACCCCAAACCATAAATCCAATCCACCTTATTACTCCACAAGCCCATACAATTCACCCCAGGCCCAAACCAAACAAACCAGCCCACCACCACTAATAATATTACTCCCTCCGTTTAAATAAAAACAACCAAAGGTCAAACCTTTGACCTCTACCCTCTTCCCCCTTCCACTTGATCCTGCAAATACCAACCCCCTGC
>JARVZY010004119.1:0-21363 GCA_030686995.1 Artemisia argyi
GGAAAATTAAGACTTTGGCGTTTTCTTCACTTTTGTGCTCCAAAAACGTCCGAATTGCTTCCTTTTCCAGATTTCTCTCTCAAAGTACCTAAAATCACAAAAGGAACGATTTAGGGCAATATTTGATCAAATAAATTCAAATTCGGGCTTAAATGACCCCCTAGAAACGGATCATTTTTCGCCTCATCAATAACAAAGAGATTCATAATGAATCTCGTAGGATTGACAGTGAATCCCATGTGATTAATAATGAATCCCATGGGATTCATTATTAATCCCATGGGATTCATAGTGGATTCAATGTGAATCCCATGGGATTCACTATGATCAGAATGCTTATACCAGAATGCAGTACACTATTGGGCACATGATGCAATCAATTTATCATAAAAACAGATCTATACTAACCTCAGCAGACCTGGTTTAAAACCACTATCTTGCTGACTCAATAAGCTCTTAAAATAAGCTCTAGCCTAGAATCTTAAGGGGCTAAAGTTACTCTATAATACTAAGATACTAAAAAGTGCAAAAGCTCTAACACAAGTTTCCAACTAATCTACTAATTCAGATTATACTTAATACAAAGCAGTGATGAGATTTAAAGACTACTTTGACTTTTAGCTAATATACCTACTGATTTTATGCCTAAATTATCTATTATTATCCTAATGCAAAATAATTGTACCAATATCACAGCAAAACAACAACAAGATCAGCAAGTAACTTACAAATCCAAACAGTCCCTATAAGTCTAGATTACACTACACCTACTGATTTTAGACCTCAAATCTTTCAATCAATGCTCAATCTAAGTCACAAATTACTTACATGAACTAATTAAACTATGAATAACCACAATGAACTACTAAATAACAGATCCACAAAATGATCAAATAAATCTCAACAACAACTTAGTTCAAGCAATCAATTGAACAGAGAATCAAATAAGCTCAAGTATCACTACTAACTAAAATATCATGGGATTCATTAGGAAATCCCATGGGATTCAATGTGAATCCCATGGGATTCACTGGGAATCACTGTCAATCCCATAACTTTTAACATAATATTAAATTAGATAAAATACTCAAACAGAAAAACTTAAAGCAATAGAGATGAAATAAAAACAATTTTCATGGATTTGGAACTAGTAATGAAGGAAAAAACTAAACTAGGAAAAATTAAAAAAGCTATATAAGCTTACTAAATTCAATCAAACAAAAAAAGACAAATCTATACCTTTCGGAACCTTGAGCTTTTGTTTCTTTGAACTCTCATCGACTTTTGCTATTACTAGTTTCCATTTCTTTGGAGTTTCCTCCTGAACCAGCTTCTTGGATCTCAAAACAGGAGCTTCTGATATTACTTTAGCAGACTTCTTCTTTGGAGTGGTCTTAACTGGCTCCGTCACCGTAATATTCTTCTTAAGCTTCTTATCAACAACAACAGAATCCTTGTCCGTTGACTTATCCTTAACAACAGACGACTTCTTACCTTTTTTTGATTTATATGTAACCAACTTCCCACTCTCCTCACAATCCTGCTCCTTCTCCTTCTCATTCACTTTACCAATATTATCATTCGCCAAATCAGAAAGCGTATCAGCAATAATACTATCACTAGCCAAATCACTAAGAGTATCAGCAATAATATTACCAAATTATTATTAACACTAACAACAGATTTTTTCTTACCTAATTCATCATATGGATTGTACCGAGGTTTCTTCACCTTTTCTGCTTATTTCTTCGACAAATTATCGAAAGGATTGAACCGAGAAACCGGCGAGGGGTTCAAAATTGTACCTATATCAATTTTAAGATGAAAAAGAATAATATTAGTTTTGAGACAAATATTAGTTATAAAACAACAGCACTATTTTATCAATCACAAAGTCCTAATACTAACAAACAAAACATTACGCAACTATGAATCTGATTCCTAAAAAGCTAATCCAGAAACTCATTCTATGATAGCAAACTTTTTCAATAACATTCTCCTCACTCTCCTTCTCCTTCTCCTTCTCTCCACCACCTTCTCAATAACATTCTCCTTACTCTCCTTCCCCTTCTCCTTCTCCATCTCAGTCTCAGTCTCCATCTCCTTCTCACCCAACAACTTCTTCTCTTTCTCCTTCTCTGTCTCACACTCCTGCTCCTTCTCCTTCTCATTCACTTTACCAATATTATCATTCGCCAAATCAGAAAGCGTATCAGCAATAATACTATCACTAGCCAAATCACTAAGAGTATCAGCAATAATATTACCAACATTAATAATATTATCAATAACACCAACTGATTTTGTCGCCTTATCTGGTTTCGACGGCTTCTTAACACTAACAACAGATTTTTTCTTACCTAATTCATCATATGGATTGTACAGAGGTTTCTTCACCTTTTCTGCTTGTTTCTTTGACAAATTATCGAAAGGATTGAACCGAGAAACCGGCGAGGGGTTCAAAATTGTACCTATATCAATTTTAAGATGAAAAAGAGTAATATTAGTTTTGAGACAAATATTAGTTATAAAACAACAGCACAATTTCATCAATCAAAAAATCCTAATACTAACAAACAAAACATTACGCAACTATGAATCTGATTCCTAAAAAGCTAATCCAGAAACTCATTCTATGATAGCAAACTTTTTCCTAGGCGAACCCTTAAAACACAGATTTGACATCGTAAAACCCTTAAATAAGCTTATAAATAGTGTTGGGTCTATTAGATTTAATGATACAAAACAAGAAAGAATGAAACAATGGGGACTTAATATGACAAGAAGGAATTCTACAAAAGATGGAGAAGGACTTGCTTGCAAAAGAAGATTTATATTTTAGTCCTTCGTAGTAATTTGTAAACCCTAAAGCTCTATTATATAAAGAGATCAAGGGTTAGGGTTTTATCAATATGTCTTCCATAATGTAGTCATTAAATGAGTGTGTGTGTGTGTGTGTGTCTAGGGCATATATTATAAACGCCTAGACTAGAGTTGGTTAGAGTTGTTTGAATCCTTCAAGGTCTGAGGTGTCTTAGATCCTTGTTACAATAGGTAACACGTTATTATTCTGATCAAGTAATAATTGGAGGTGATTGGGAAAAACTTTTTGTCAATAACTTTAATTTATTCTTATTCCGCCGCATGTTATTATCATTGTTATTGTTGAACCCTAGTGCTCAAAACGGTCCATGGAGTCTGATAGAACTCATGCACACCATCTTCTAAGAGTTCTTAAGATTATTATTATTATCAACAAGGTTCTTAACTCATGCACAATGATAATAATAAGCACAGCGGAATAACATAAAGATTATTATTATTATCAACAAGGTTCTTCGTCATCATCTCTAACATATATTAATAATTTACAGCCCCAATCCTACTTGATCAAGGTAGAACGACCTTGAGGCTATACTAAACTAATCAACTAAACCCTAGGCGTTTTCCCAAATCCCTACGCCTAGGTTCCCACACACACACACCTTTGGTGTTTACATCTTGTACGTACTTTATAAAACTAATGACCCATGTCTTCTTTATATACTAGAGGATTAGGGTTTACAAGAGGAATCATAATACAATTAGGAAACTAAATATTCTTCTAGAATCTTCCAAATCCTCCATCTTTTTGTAGTTTCCCTTCTTGTCACTTCAAGCCCTTCATGTTTCATTCTTCTTGTTTTGTATCATCAAATCAATAAATATAATTCCCAACAATCTTCCCCTATTTGATGATGACAAAACAAACACCTTCTTGTACGAACTTCCCTAGACGAAGTAGAGAAGTTGAGATAATTAAATCTCGCCATGAATGAAACAATCTTGTCTTCCCCTTAAGCCATGCTATGCCACTCCAAAATCACTTCTAACATCTCTTCCCCTTTTTGTTATCAACAAATAGAGAACATAGAAACTTCCTCTTGAGTGGTGCATGTACATCAAATGATTAAAACACATGATAAAATACTTCCCCTAAAATTAATGTGCTAACCATCTTCATGATTCTTCAAATCTGTAGGCTCCTTGTAATGATCACATATGAAGAAAACCAAATATAACAAACTCGATGAAGAAATAAAATAACCCAAACTTGCGTCTTAAATCTTTACTATCCACGTAACTCCATACTTATACCCAACCATAAATATAAGTAGACCGCAATCCCTTGATAAAATCCTCAACTAATATGAGACACTGAGCACTACAATGTAACTCCTTTAAGTGATAGCCAATGTGCGCATAGAGCATCATAAGAAAAATCACATATTGCTAGATTCATCAAGCTATATGATAAGAACACAAACCTGTGAAACTCAACTACAACATCAAATAAATGATAATCAACCTTCTTCGTAACCAATTATTCCAATACGAACAAATACGAGCCTGTTAAAACTTTTAAGAACATAAACCAACTAACCATCTTGTGTGTGTGAACCAAATAATATTCCTGTGTGGGTAATCAATCAAACCCATCACAACTTCCCCTTACTCCTCATAACATGCAGCAGTACTTTGAATAGTTGAGCAGTACTTTGGAGATAGAAGTACTTTGAATCAGCATAAGTACTTTGGAGAGGTACTTTGATTCAGCAGAAGTACTTTGGAGATAGAAGTACTTTGAATCAGCAGAAGTACTTTGGAAAAGTACTTTGATTTAGCAGAAGTACTTTAGAGAAGTACTTTGATTGAACGGAGCAGTACTTTGTAATTGAAGTACTTTGATGAAGAGAAGTACTTTGTAAGAGCAGTACTTTGAAATAATGAACGAGCAGCAGTACTTCAGTCGAGCAGCAGTACTTTGAATCAATGGAAAAGTACTTTGAGAAGAACAGTACCTTGGAGCAGTACTTTGAAATAACTTCAAAGATATACCCACTTGTAGCTTGAACATACTGATGAGTAACAATAGCCAAAGAATTTGAACCAAGAGATACCAATCTAGAGTTTTGAAAAACCCTAAACACCATCACGTACTTGAACAAGTAATCTCCATGAACAAAGCAATTAAATCCGGTCCAAACCAACTTTCGAACACGTATAATCGACACCAAGCAGCAAATAACCAACTTCCATAATGATTTAACAATGATAATAACCAATTTCAAGAAGTTGAATCATGAAAACCCTAAAAATTCGAAACTTTTTCCTGTTGCAGCAGCAAACTTCGACAATTTATATCTTTTTACTGAGAGCTCAGATTGAATATCCTTCCGGTAAAACTCTTCCTTGATATGTTCAGAACCTCCAGTTAAAATTTCAGCCCTATCCAACGGTTAACGAAGGAGATATCGCTGTTTGAAAATAGCCCTGCAGAAAGTTACGAAAATTTTTTCAACTTCGAATTTTTTACCTTTTCTTCGAAAAACCTTGTAGATCCCTAGATCGAGAGCCCCTTGCTCTGATACCACTTGATAGAACTCATGCACACCATCTTCTAAGAGTTCTTAAGACCGTTTTGGACTCCATGTTGTTTAGACATTGATCTAGGATAAACTATAAGCACAATGATAATAATAAGCACAGCGGAATAACATAAAGATTATTATTATTATCAACAAGGTTTTTCGTCATCATCTCTAACATATATTAATAATTTACAGCCCCAATCCTACTTGATCAAGGTAGAACGACCTTGAGGCTATACTAAACTAATCAACTAAACCCTAGGCGTTTTCCCAAATCCCTACGCCTAGGTTCCCACACACACACACCTTTGGTGTTTACATCTTGTACGTACTTTATAAAACTAATGACCCATGTCCTCTTTATATACTAGAGGATTAGGGTTTACAAGAGGAAACTAAATATTCTTCTAGAATCTTCCAAATCCTCAATCTTTTTGTAGTTTCCCTTCTTGTCACTTCAAACCCTTCATGTTTCATTCTTCTTGTTTTGTATCATCAAATCAATAAATATAATTCCCAACAGAGTCTAACAAATATCAGAGCTAGGTTAGCTCGTTACCTAGGAATTTACAAGGTTTTTGGTGTCGTGTTTATTAAGAAAAAGATGTCGAAGAAAAGTGGTTTGGATAGTGTACGATTTGTATTTAAGGTTTTTGAGGTAATCGGATTGTTAGGATATAACAATTGGTTTTTCATCCTACTGAGCATGGTAATATCTTTTTCAAAATTCGTTATGATTTAATATTATTATGGTCGATTGAGTGGAGACTATGTTTATTTGATCATCATTCAATTGCTGATTGTTACTATTATTTTATTCGGTTGAATGGTCCTTCAAGTTTTTACCTCGTGCAAATTTATTGGTCAATATTTGATAAAAGGATATCAATTCATAGGCTGGTGAAGGTTTATTATATCATGACTAGAAAGGTGCCCGCGCGATGCGAGGGCAGATTATTGGGGTGAAGAGGAGGGAGGTGGGGTGGTGGAAAGTGGTTGTTGGGGTGGTTGTTGAAGTGGTTATAAATTGTTGGGGGTGGTTGTTGAGGTGGTTATAAATTGTTGGGGGTGGTTGTTGAAGTGGTTATAAATTGTTGGGGGTGATTGTTAGGGGTGGTTGTTTCCATAATTAGTAAGTAAAAGTCTGAATTTTTAAGCCTTTCTAATTATAGAATAGTCCCAAATACATTATATAGTAGTATAGATAATGATTAATAATGTCATATGTCGTTTAGTACATGATGTTATCACTTGAATTCTTTACTGATTTCATAACCTCGTACTACTTTGATCATATGGGTTGTCGTTTATTGCAAGAGTCTCGTACAAAGTTTAATTGTTGATTGATGCTCGATACGGATTGGTTGATTTATTAACTGTTTGGTCAATTGAAGATTAATTTTTCAATATCAATTAACAATCACTTATTCACATGGGTCGTCTGTTGCAAGAAATTTCATTGGTCGAGATTCTTAAGTGGGTCGGTGCATTATATTTGATACAAGAACATTGGCAAATTAAAAGAACAACCTCGTATGAATTGATCTTCAAATTTTATATTCGAGAATGGCATGTGGGGCTGAGATGCTATATTAAATTTAATGATGTGGGTCGATCAGTATATTATTATTCAAGTGGGTTTGTGTGGGGCACATACTGGACTCGATGCATATTCAATTTTGGTCGCAAGAGTAACGGATGCTACTGCTCCCTTGGACACTGCTGCTATCATTGGTAAAATTAATACTACTGCTACGCTTAATAGATTAATTCTGCTGCTCTCACATGTTCATGCTTCTCGGTATTTATTCTACTGCTCATTACAAGATACTGCTGCTATATTTCGTTCTACTGCCAAGGTTTATCAGATGTTGGACAGCAAATGGATTTGATTATTGACAGATTTGGAGATGTTTTACACACACAGGTTGTTGGTTAATTCACACACGCAAGAAGATTTTGGTTTATGTTCTTAAAAGATTAAAGGCTTGTTTTTATTGAAGAATGATTACGAAGAGGATTGATTATCATTTATTTGATGTTGTAGTTGAGTTTCACAAGTTTGTGTTCTTATCATATCTCAAAGTGGGTGTTACACTTTGAAGATAACTTGTTTGTTTTATACGGTGGTGACGAAGACTTGTCAAATCTAGTTTTCAAATGTCAAGGGGAGGATGGACGAAGACCTAGTTAACTATCACTTGAAGGAGTTACGTTATTGTGCTCAGTGTCTCATTGAAGATGAGGATTTTGTCAAGAGATTGCGGTCTATTTATATATTCGGTTTTGGGTATAAGTTCAAAGTCACGTGGTTAGTACAAGACATAAGACACAAGTTTGGGTTATTCTACTTCTTTATCAAGTTCGTTATATTTAGTTTTCTTCACATGTGATCATTACATAGAGCCTACAGAATTATAGATTCAAGAAGATGGTAAACATATCGGTTTCAGGGGAAGCTTATTGATTAAATGTTTAACCATCTACATGCACCACTCAAGGGGAAGTTTTGCATACGTTCCCTATTTGTTGATAACAAAAGGGGAAGAGATTTTGGAGTGGCATAGCATGGATTAAGGGGAAGACAAAGATTGTTTCATTCATGGCGAGATTTAATTATCTCAACTTCTCTACTTCGTCTAGGGAAGTTCGTACAAGATTCGTGGTTGTTTTGTCATCATCAAATAGGGGGAGATTGTTGGGTCTATTAGATTTAATGATACACAACAAGAAAGAATGAAACAATAGGGACTTAATATGACAAGAAGGAATTCTACAAAAGATGGAGAAGGACTTGCTTGCAAAAGAAGATTTATATTTTAGTCCTTCGTAGTAATTTGTAAACCCTAAAGCTCTATTATATAAAGAGATCAAGGGTTAGGGTTTTATCAATATGTCTTCCATAATGTAGTCATTAAACTAATCCAAACTCTCATTCAGTAACAAAAAAGCTAATAAAACCACAAAAAAGCTAATAAATTCAAAAATAATAACCTAATCGATAACAAAAATTCAAAATAATAACTGATTTAAAAAAATGAGACAAAAACATACCAGATTCGACATTATCAATGGGTTCCGACAACAAATGCTCTTTAGATTGCGCTATTTCAGCACGTAGATCCATTTAAATGGCGATTAATGACGGATTAACGGCGATTAAACGATTTAGGGTTAGGGTTTGAATCGGGGGAAATGAGGAGAGAGTGTATGTAAAACGCGTTTTACTGTGTGTGAGGGTGAGGGTGAGTGAACACGTGAAATTTGTGATACGAGGTGAAAATAAGAGTAAGTTTGGAAAGTACAAAAATGCCCCTCCGTTTTTTTTTTTTTTTTTTTTTTTTTTTTTTTTTTTTGTAATTAATATTACACCGTTGGATGAAAGGGGAATGGATGGATGAGATCGTTTATTTTGTACTTTAGCTAAATGTAGTTTCGTATAGAAGTTTTCTCATAAATTAGATTAATAGTTAAGATACCCCATTTGTATCGTATTAACTTATGGAGATTTACTTAGCTTCTTCACTTTTTAAAAAGAAATTAAAAATAATTATTATAATAACAATAATTACAGTTGTGATATTGTATTTGCTTTTAAGCTAACAATGGAAACGTTAATCAGTCCAAGTTTTAACTATTGAGTTAAGGAAAACTTTTTCAATATGTAAAGTTTGTAAGCTCTTTAATTTAAGTTATTAAAAAAAATATTTCACCTAACGCTATAATTATCTATCCTCTTCATTTGGTTTTACGCATTGATAAGGATCTTAATATATCTGCACGTTATATACAGTTTAGTTCACTAGATAATAATTAACGAGGTTAATATATTTGCACGTTATATACAATTTAGTTCACTAGATAATAATTAACTAGGTTAATATATCTGACGTTATGGCGGGAAAGTATAAATTCGTAAATGCCTGTATACCAAGTTTTTCTAGTGACATTAAAATGTCACATATAACATATAAATTGATTTGACTTGCAAGTTTACAACCAGTACATATGATGATTAAAAGCATAAGAAACAAGTTTTATTCCATTGTCTATATATATTACTTAGCATACGTATTTTTCAAATCAAAAGCTTAGATTGTACTTGGACCTTTGATCAGGAAAGAAAACACCGAAATGTTTCTCCAATTCTTTTCCTCCTTTAAGATTTTCATCAAACATTGCAAACAAATACGTCTCAATCGATTTTCCGGGCCTCAAAGGTGTCCCTTGCGCGCTCTTCACATGTGCAATCAGATTTCTATAGTAAGTTCCCGCGTTTTCAATTGTTGCTCCATCATCTCCCGCACTTGGCCATCCACTCTCGGACACAACTATTGGTACATTAGCTCCACCTAGACGCCGTTGAGCTGCATAATGAGCATCAAATATCGCGTCAAAAAGATTTTTATATTGTTCACCGTTGTCCGGTTTGGTAAACAATGCATATGAGAGATCCAGTTTAGGTGGCCCAAGATAAGCAAAGTACGGGTAGATATTGGCAAGCATGGGTGAATTATTTTCCGCAAGGAAACTTATTATTGGTTGGATATACCCGACCACATTGTCCTTAAATGCGCCATCACTTGGAGGATAGGAGGTTTTTAACAGCCCTGTGTAAGTTGCGGTTGAGACCTTGATTTGGAGACCCGCATCACTAATTGCCTTTTGAACATTCTTCATTGCTGGAAGTACAAAATTTAGGAACCGGCCACTACCCGTATCAGGGTCAACTTCATTTCCAACAGAAATGTATCGAAATCTAACATTTGGGTAATTTCGGATGTTGTTTTGGACCCAACGGGCTGCAGCATTTGGATCAGCAAGCTCCTGGAGACGATCATTTGGAACGTCTAGAATAAGTTCAATATTTGTTCCCCCGAGTGCTCGAAGAGTAGCTGGATTTGGATCATAGATTCGCATCCTGGTAATGCCGTTCCTTCTGTAAAGATTTACCACGTCTTGTTCAGAGGGTAAATTATTGCCGACTCGCCCATTACACACACCTACTGATTGTGCATCTGTTTTGCAAGAAATGTAGCTTGTTAAAAAAAATTACTTATGCCTATTCCATTAACAAATATGTCGTTTGTACATATATTTTCTTCACTTTTTTATAAGATGCGTAGATAATGTTAAATTGTTTGCAATCTTGACTGTGTACAAAATGATTATAACTAAAGAAACAAAGATAGAAAAAAAAAAAAAAAAAAAAAAAAAAAAAAAAAAGATAGAAAAAAGTTCAAAATATATCGTATCATAAGAGATTGAGGGAAACCTGTGAATATGAGAAGCTTTAGAATGAGGATGGAGAGCAGTAGGAGTTTTGATGCCATGAGATCAGTTTGTGTAATTTGCCTTTGATATCAAACCATATATATACTACTTCCGCAGTGGATTAACATCAAGACTCGAGAGTACCGAACAAACAGCAATGCATCGTTTCCACAGAGTACTTTTCAAAAGCTGTCCCACAAATTTTGTCTATGACATGAAATAAGTCCAATGTGACATGTTGTGGACTTCTTCATTGTATATTTGTAATTTTGTATGATTGATTGATCCAATACTTCTACTTATACACAAATGTAAAAGAGTAAAATGTATTCACAATGTTGAACAAACTCGTGTACAAATTTAAGGAGGAACACTGCTTGTAGGTGAGAAGGGCCGGTACTCATATCCATCATTCAAAAGTGTCTGTCTTCCTCAATCTACTCGATTAATGTTTATATTCTAGTAGGAAAATTTCAAAAATGTACTACTTGTACCGTATTTAACGAAAAGGGCTGTAAAACAAGATTTATGAAAATAGACTACCGGACGCAATGGGTGGGGGTGAGTCATGAGCCGCCCATGTGGATGAGTTTTAAAAATGGACTATTTGTACCGTATTGGTTTGTGCGAAAACTATTAGCTAAAACAATCTACATGTGTTGCATGGAGTATTGTTCTGTTCATAACTCCTTCATATAAACTCCGATTTTGATGATTCAAAATAGAACCGGATCGGAACATATGTTAAGAGTGCCCTGTCAAACAAGTCATGCCCTTATTTTCTAATTTTTTGTATCGTAAACAAATGGGCTTTTTTATGTGCAGATTATTGAGTCTTAGATTCAAATGTACAGGGCCAAATCGAAGTATTCTCGTGATCGTTTCTAACCCTCACTAACCAACCTCAAATGCGTACCTAGTGGGTTTCAACACTTAACTTCTTGTGAGAAGGTTAAGCGTATTTTATGTTCAGATTATTGAGTCTTAGACTCAAATGTACAGTGCCTAATCGAAGTATCCCCATGATCGTTTCTGACCCTTTTCTTAACCAACCTCAAATGTGTACCTAGTGGGTTTCAACACTTAACTTTTTGTGAGAAGGTTAAGCGTTGCTAGACCATTTGATGATTATTCCAATTTTTCATAACGTGACATTAAGTGTTAGTCCCACAATTTTGTCTGTGTGTACTAGGAAGTGAATTAGTCAACTTTGATTTGTCTTATGGCCTCTTCAAAGTCCCGATTCTACACCTACTAAGTGACCAACCTCTTAAATGGCCTAAAAAGATTTTTTGGACACGTTCAAGAGGGATCATAGCTATTAGTGTTAATATTAATATAAGCATGATGAATGATTTACGTGTGACAAAGTAAGGATAAGTAGTAGATAGTTTGTAGATTCCAGATACTAATTTGAATCAGTACCTAAATATGTAAAAATAACTACATAACACGCACCACACCTTATGCATTTAAGGTTGAGGCCTACTATTTCGATCAATATGTAAAATTCCACACGTCAAGTAAGTTATAATCAATCTCAAGTGGCAACGACCGGGTCACATGTGTGTTTCAAAACTTGTGCAAAAATGAAATTCAAAAGAAAATGAAGAAAAACGTATGGCAATAGTAAAAATGCGACAAGATAACTAGTTTTCATAGCTTTAAATATTAGACAGTGTGTCAATCTTAGAAACTTTACGGGGAGAAGTGTAAACGTACTAATTGATTAGTAAGGATTTATTGTAATTAGTTAGTTTACAACCTCCAACTCCTTTCCAAAAACTACTATAAAAGCTCTATAGTCAAAGTGAAATGTTGAGTTTTCAACAATGGTCAACTAAAACTCTACCAACACTACACGTTTGATATTTATGGAAATTAACTATACCTTCTGTGAAAATCGTAAACTTTGAAACTGAATTGAAACTTTACAGTAAGTCGTGTACCAATCTTGTGAAGTATTAAACCTAAATTAAGAAGCCTTTTTAATTAGTACAGCTCACAAGTTTAATACCACAAACTTTAATTTTAATACCACAAGTTGATCAATCGTTACGTGTATATGATTTGTGAAAATAATAATTTTAAAATTTAATTCCCCTTGATTTCTGTATGGAAATTAAGATAAACACTAGAATCTTTTACATAATAAAACAAAACCCATATTAGAAATTTTTCATTTCAAAAAAATCAATTCATACTTTATTTAGTAATAATTGTATTTAAAAAAAAGATTATTTTCTTATTAGTTAACATTTTATATTTATCCATAACACAAGTAGAAGATAAATACAAAAAATATAGATAAGATACAATTAACACAAGTAGAAGATAAATACAAAAAATATAGATAAGATACAATTAATAATAGGATTAAAATTTTTAAATAATTATCTTTAATAATAAAAAACTATAATTAAACATCATAAATCAAACAAAACAAAAATTAAATTATTTATTTTTTAATAAATAAAAATATATGATTCAAAATTTTTTTAAAAAACCCGCGCGTGCGCGGGCATTTTAACTAGTAACTTATGTATGGTAATCAATCTTGTCCTAAATTTTAATGATTGTGTTCATTGTATATAGGCTGAATTTAGAAAATGAAAAAAAGAATGACATTAAATTACGAATTTTAGATGGAATGTGTTTATCGACGTGGACTTTCTCCTGCTTTAGGAACTTAGGGTGTGTTTGGTGCTGGTGCTGGTGCTGGAGCTGGAGCTGGAGCTGGTGCTGGTGCTGAAAAATATTAAAAATATACTTTAGTTTTTTTTTAGTAGTATTTGGCAAACTAGCTGTAATTTTAGATAAAAAGTGTAAAATAACGTCATTAGACATACAAAAAACAAACCCAATATAAATAAGAATAGTAAATAAAATTATTGATATAAATCATAAATATTTAGCATTGCATGAAAATCCATCTAAAAATACAAACAACGTTAAAATGATGTAAAATTATCACCCACGATGTGCATTTCATATTAAAGTAGGGTTTTATTATGATTTATAATAAATGTGGGTATTTTGAAAGTTAAAATGGTAATTCTACAAAAAATAATCTCTAGTCCTTTCTGAAAAGCTGGTTGGATGAACTTTTTATTTTAGAGATTATTTTTTCTATAATTTTTCTCAATCTTGACAGCCAAACAATACTACTTTTTGAATAATAAATTATTTTGTGAAAAAAAAATTAAAAATAAAAAAAATAAACTGTAGCTCCCATGATCTCCCAATAATCTGGGTCACCAAACACAGCCTAATGTGGATAATTTCATTACATGTAAAGTAATATTGCTTTTCCATTATTTATACAAAATATGTCATGGATGATTTTTTATTTTTTTATTTTTTTCATACTAATGAATAGGTGGAGCTTGTGGATTGGCTAATGATGTTCAAAAACCTCCATATTCAGCTATGATTGCTGCTGGAAACTCTAGGATCTTTAAGCAATGCAAAGGATGTGGAGAATGTTACCGGGTTATAAAATTGTATTCAACATAGTTTTCTTTTAGTGTAGTTTATAAAATATGTTTTGGTTATACAACATGGATATGTATAAGGGAACTGTCTAAAAAATCCATATATGTACAGGGTGCCATGCTACTATCTACTATGGTAGAACAAAGATCACTTTCAAGAGTCAAGACTAACGCAACATCAAATCCAAACTGGTTTGCAATAGCGATTGTATTTGATGCTGGATCAGAGATGGTCGCCGGACTTCTGTCAGTGGATATAGCACCAGCTGGTACACATAACTTTGTCCAAATGAACAATATATATATGGGGTGCGGTTTGGGCAGCTCCATTCTCATTTAGGCTCGTATCTCCAACGAACAATATGGTTGTTGCCAACTTTGTTCCGGGTCAAACCTATTCCTCCCATGTAAACTTTTAAACTTTAGTACAAGACTTGTAGCCTTTTCATTTTAGTTTGATAATTATGTCGGCGAGATTGGAATTCTGTTAAATCTTTGAAAAATATGGGTTGATTTTTCCTTTTATATTTGTTAATAATGTATATAAGCATATTCATTTTCATCAGTTTATTTTTGTGATACTGTACTTCAACATTTGAACATTGAATTAAATGCATCCATCTTAAAAAAACCTATGGAGAAACTAGGAAAATCAATTAAATGAAAAACCTAATTTAGTTAACTACGATTATGTTACAAGCGGCGCATCTGGATTTTAAATCCATTGATCCTCGTCTACGCGCACACCATACAGTATTGTACAACTTGTTAATCCAAGATGATGATCTGAGCTGGCATAACTTTGTTGAAGAAGGCATGAGAAATCCTCGTATACTTCTATTGTAGTATTTGGACAACTTGTTACATGAATCACTTAACCACAATATCGTATACTTGGACAACAACGTTTGCAATTACATTTTTATCTTTTCACGTTCTATTTCGAACGGTATACGAAACACTTACCACAATATCGCATATCCTTAATTATCTGCCGCTAGGAACATCCGTTGCTATGCACGGGTACTCAAATGATTTTTCTTTCTACAATATTCAATAACGTTGCTTAAATGATTTTTCTTTCTACATTTTATTTATTAGTCAATTAAACATTTTATTAAATTAAGATATATATGTCCATATGTAATTAAATGTTATCTTCTCCCCTATAAAACCCAAACTCTTATCGTGAGTTTTATCACAATAACATATTGTTACCGAACATGGAATTTCAACTCGCCTATGCTCTTCTTTTAGCCATCAACTTGATACAAGGTAAAGTTTTACTTTATTATATGCATGTCTTTTTAATAAAACAAAGTAAAAAAGCAAACATACTCGTTAATTAATGTCAAATATTGTCATGCACATAATGCGTATAAATGTATAATATAAACGATTTTGCAGGTGTTCGTTCTGTTATATTTTTCACATGTCTTCAAATAGATATTTCCATAATCGATATATGCACAAGATATATAAGAAGATGATTCATTTATTCATCAATATAACAGTGGTTACATTGTTCTATCAGCCACTCTTTCTAAATGTTGCATTGTATCCTATATATACTAGTTGATGAGGCGAAATTCGAATTTATTTGATCAAATATTGCCCGAAATCGTTTCTTTTGTCATTTTAGGTACTTTTGGAGAGAAATCTAGAAAAGGAAGCATTTTGGACGTTTTTGGAGCATAAAAGTGAAGAAAACGGCAAAGTCTCAATTTTCTTTACTGGGAACAGTACCTGACGGCGTCACGAATTCCTTAATGACGGCGTCAAGTGGGGTGGATATGAAAGATGTCCGTGACGGTCCAGTAAGTTTTGTACATAGGACATGACGGCGTCACCCAAGGCCGTCATGGTCCAAGAGTTGGTGACGGTCCAGAACAGATTTACACATGACGGCGTCACAAGTAGATCTAGGCAATACGATTTCATTATGGCGGCGAGTTGACGGCGTCACGAATTCCTTCTTGACGCCGTCACCTTGTAAAATCTATATATAGTTTTCCAAATTTTATTCATTAGTGTGCAACTTTGAGGGAAAAACCCTAGGCCGATTTTTACAGCTTTTTCAAGGGTTCCAACCCTTTGAATCCTTCATGTTTTAATTGAGATAAGTACTCTTTCAATTCAATCAATATGTCTATGTGTTGTTTGAATATATCTTACGCTTGTCTTCAATTTAACATGCTTGCCTAGATTTCTTTTGTGTTTGCTTAGATGTAGTGAAACCTAGATGTTAATTATGGGTTGATTGTTTGTTTATAATTGTTACGTATGATTGTATTCGATGTTAAGCTTAAGAAAACTGGCAGACTTCCATTGGTAACTTGCTTGAACATCTTAAGAAACATGATCGGAGGTGTACTACGATATTTGGTTGTATTTAATGCGTAGGAGAATTTTAATGATCCCATGTTAGGAGCTTCTAACGGCTCGACATATGAGTGAAGTAGGATCCTATAGAGTTAGGGAATATTATACACGGCCCTATGACTAGTATTAAGGAATATGACCCGTCATCCATGCAATTGTAACAAGCGATTAACCTGTAAAAGATATATAGGGAGTAATGAAATCTAACTAAACACAACTTTTCCTATCATTGTTTACACCACATTAGTATAACTAGTTTTATTTTCATTTCTGTTATTTTAATTTAATTGCATTAGTAGTTATTTGGGTTAGTTGGCTAGCAACTAATTCCGCCCACTCTTCCAAAACCCGAGATTTTAATTGCTTTCATAAAAATATAAAAATACAAAAAGAATCATCCCTCACCTCTAGACTTAGTTTAAGAGACTTTCTAATCCTAGCGACACTATTCCTGAGTTGAACGATCAATCCCCTGGTACTTGTCACTATACTATACTACAGCGATCAGGTACACTGCTTGGTGGGGGTTGTAAGCTTCTCAAGATCCCTTGAGAGGTAAAACCTTTTGCAAGGTTGCAAAACCACGCATCACTAGTCGAATGGGTATGACCCAAACAACATGTCGGTTCAAGTTGGTTGTTAACCAAATGACACAACCATTCAGAAATAACTAACTTCCTACAAATAACTAACTTAACTAACTTAACCGCTATTCGGTTATAAATTTTCTATCTAACATGTTTAGTCCTTTGTTTGTCAAGACTTATACAATTATAAGGTCCAACATTTTCCCCCCTAATTGTTTAAGTCTTGTTCTTCGAGTTTTCATACTCTTCTCCGTGTCTCTTTCTTTCCTTCTTCCTGTCTTGCCAACGTGTTGTTGTTTTTCTTTGTTTACTCCTTGTTACTAAACCAATTCGTAAAGAAAAACTCTCGTTCTCCTTTTGATGTTGTCAAATTGTCTCCTTTTCTTCAATAAACCAACGAACTTCTTCTTGTTGTTGTATACTTCCAGGTTGTCTTTCTCTTTCTCTTGTGTCAACTTGGTACAAGGCGTGTGTATGCCCTAGACCTCTTTTGTCTCGGCTTCTTTCTCCAAAAACACCCAACGTGTTCTTGCCCACAATCAAACTTTATTGTTTGTTGTTGTTTCGTTCCAAGTTCTTCACAAGTATCCTTTTCTCTCAAATACCTCTCGGTATTTCCAAAGCAATTCGTTTGCTTTTTTCTTTTCACTAATACCCCACCGTATTACTTCAACGTCTAAACAAATGAGAGATTTGTTTATCGTTCTGCTGTTGCTTGTCCCTTTCTAACGTTGTACCACAATACTTTCTTGTTTATCTTCTTAATTCCACGCCGTATCTTCAACAACTCCTAATACCCATTGGTATTCTTTTTACAAAACCAAGTGATCAGCCTGCTTTGTTATTGTTGTTGTTCCGTATTGCTCTAAACGTCTCTCCAAACAATCCTTATTTGTTTTGTTGTCTCGGTATACCTTATCACATCCACAAGCAACGCCTTTTTCTTGCGTTTATAACGCGTATTCCCTTTGTGTTCTCTTTTGTCAACCGGTTGTCTTAACACATAGTATCCTTCTTCTTGACGTCTTATCCTTTCTTCATGTCGCGTTGTATGGCAACAAATCTCTTCTTCTTTGTTGTCGTGTACTGGACACCAACAAAGGCTTCGTAACAATTGTTCTTCTAAGTTTTCTCCCACTAATACGTTTGGTGTCAACGTTTGCTTCCTTTTGTGTTGGTTATCAAAACTTGCCTCTCCCATAAAAGTTTCCTTCATGTTTTGTTGTCGTGCTCCAATGATCACAACAAAATTCCCAGCAATTCATTTGGTGTCCATGTTTGTTGCTTCAATCTTTGTTGGATTGAAGTCTGTTGCTAATTTGCAACTTCTGTTGGTTCTGATCATGCATTATCTTCCCCAACAATCCTTGTTGTCTTCCTTCTCGGTCTCTTGATCCTCTTGATCAAAAACCTGAATCACAACTTGTAATCTTGTAAACCATCGGCTCTGATGCCAAGTTATATTTTTCACAGGTCTTCAAATAGATATTTCCAGGATCGATATATGCATAAGATATACAAGAAGATGATTCATTTATTCATCAATATAACAGTGGTTACATTGTTCTATGAGACACTCTTTCTAAACGTTACATTGTATCCTATATATACTAGTCGAATGGGTATGACACAAACAACATGTCGGTTCAAGTTGGCTGTTAACCAAACGACACAACCATTTAGAAATAACTAACTTCCTACAAATAACTAACTTAACTAACTTAACCGCTATTCAGTTATAAACTTTCTATCTAACATGTTTAGTCCTTTGTCTTTCAAGACTTATACAATTATAAGGTCCAACACGTTCTGCTGTTTTCACCATTACAAACAATTGCCCATATAGTATCGCACCAGCAACATTGACTGGCAGTGGAAATCAGTGACGACAGGATTTGAATTGGCATCCGGTGCCTAGAACAATATTGACATCCCTACGCCATGGTCCGGTCGAGTCTGGGCTCGATATGAATGTTCAAATGATGGTGGAAATTTCCATTGTAACAGCGCAGACTATGGTAAGGGTCAAGTAACATGCAACGGTAATGGTGGAATGCCACCTGCAACGCTTGCTGAGTTTACCATAGGAGGTTCAGATGGACAAGACTCTTGTGATGTTAGTCTTGTTGACGGTTTTAATTTACCGGTTTCTATTGTTCCGAACGGTAGTTGTGCAACAGCGAGTTGTCCGGTTGATATTAACTCTCAATGCCCTTCTCAGTTCGCTGTGACAAATGGATCTGGTGCAACAATTGGATGTAAAAGTGCATGTGACGAGTTTGGCACGTCACAATATTGTTGCAAACCCCCCCCCCCCCCCCCCCTCAGAATAAATCAAGCACTTGCCCCCCAACAAATTATTCGGAGTTTTTCAAGAATCTTTGCCCCCAGGCTTTTTCTTACACTTTTGACGACCCAACAAGCCTTAAAATGTGTAATACTGGCGCTAACTATGTCATTACATTCTGCCCATAAACATACATGCGCACCTTTGTCATCATATATATACTCCGGCCCGCCCTTATTATAAATAATTATGGAATGAATGTCCATAAACCTTTTTAATATGTATATTGTATTATTAGGAGATCCTTTCTTAGAGGGATATACACTCCACCTTGTAATCGGGTTACTTATTATATCTAATAGTACTTTTATTGACGTGTCATTTTTTAGTCTTACTTTTAAGTTTATTATTTTTTTCCTATTCTTTTGCGGTGACTCAATAGCACACATACACAAACATATAAGTTTACGTGACCCAAATTCGAATAAAAGAATAGGAATTTACATAAAATGAAATTAACGATTTTCTTACGGTAGATGACTTGATGGTTAAACGCGAAAACGTTGAAAATTAATGATGAATACTGGAAAATTTAATGTCGCCGGAAAAATTGAGTTGGTATGGAAAAATTAAGTTTATCGGAACAATTATACGTTTTTATCTGTTTTATACGTTTTCACCTGTTTTCTTGTTTTTTCTAACGTTTGAGTCTATTTTATACGTTTCTATCTGTTTTCATATTTTTTTCATCCATTTTTATACATTTTATACGTTTTCTTACGGACAAAAACGTATGAAAACATAAGAAAAACGTATAAAATTGACGAAAATGTTTAAAAATAAACAAAACGTATAAGAAAACGAGCGAAAACGTATAAAACGTATGGAAACATAAGAAAACGTATAAAAATATATGAAAACGTATAAAAACGGATAAAAACATAAAATGTGAAAAAGATAAAATATTTTTTTAGTAAATAACAAACGGTCGTTAGTCAAAAGGACTAATGGTGCAAAAAGATGACTCTAAAACGTATGATAATGAAACAAAATTTGAAAGTTGAATGGGTATTGTGGTATTTTTTTGGGTTCGTATCTAATATGTGAACAAATGAGAAGTACGTTGTTATTTCATGTCATTAACCCTTTAAATACCACAGTAATAGAAAAATAGATATATTCCAATGCATATAGTTACTTCATATTTCAATCATTGGTTAAACGATTTTGGTACAAGAGAAATATGATAATATAAAACAAAAGTGGAGCTTTTATTCTCGTTAAAAGTATAACATTAAACCATATTCAAGAAAAATACAACAAACGAGATATTTTGAAGTTTTAGAAATCAGACAGTTTTTACTAAGGAAAAAATTTCAGACTCGTCATTTTGATGTAGATTCAAATTCTTGATATTGAGTGTTTTTTAATTTATTGGACAGGGCAATCAAAATTCATGAGACGGCCGCATATTGTGACAATATGGGGCGGTGGCCGCGGTGCCCTCTACGATTGAACAAAAACTTCAGCATTTACGCTTAGTTTTCTGGTTATTTAGGCCCATTATTCACATAGCCCTCGACCCAAATCTCAAGTTGCCCTTACTTGGTCCAATCTTTGTCCAACGTACATTCAAAGCCATTTAACTCTTATCAGATTAGACATAAACGTTTTAACCTTGGTGTAGTTTTTGATCGAGTTATATTAATTGTTTTTTTTTGTACAATATATTTGTACTGTTTTTTGTTGTTTCATTATGGTAATTGAGCTCTTTTTGTGCTACTTTTGTGATAGTATTTGTTTTTATTGCTCCACCACTCTGTGTATAAATAGTAGATAGTAGAAGTACATGAAATTTTGTGACCTTGCATGTCGAGCGGTGCCGAGCATGTTTAATGGCACCACCCGCACAGCCGCACTCCCCTAGA
>JARVZY010004120.1:0-21374 GCA_030686995.1 Artemisia argyi
TCTATTGTTGCCGAAGCATACATTGAAAAAAAGCATGTCATCCGTTGGATCAATGGTCTTTCAATCTTGACCATTGTAAATCCTTAATTATCATGTCCAACAAACTTGAGTAAAAAACTGTGTATTAAATGACAAATGCAAAATGAAATATAGTAGGATAAGTGTATACCTTTTAAATAAAATTATTCCCCTCCTTATTAGACGCATGCTTTTATGTATCTGCACATCCTTATCTATTGTTTTTTACCTTATCTTCTTATATTAAACATTTGAATATCAACTTTTGGGCGCCTGAATTACCCCATGCATTCCTTATCTTCCTATATTCAACTTTTGAATATCAAATATTTGGCGCTTGAATTACCCCATGCATCCCGTAGGTTTAGGTCACAATTTGCCTATATATATACGAGAGTAACAATATTGAGGGGAAAGTGGTAAATTTAAAACAGTTCTTATCATATCATTTCCCACATGTGTTCCATAGTATTAGTCAAACTAAATCTTATCAATATCTTTTTGAATTTAACTTATGGCGCCTAAATCAACGCATGCATGAAGCTTATAAATAGACAACCCATACTCAACTTCATATCATAATCATTCACAGTTATTGCATAACGAAACCAAGACCTTTCACTAAACTAAGATGGAGGTATGAATCAAATGTTTTCTTTTTCATCCGTTATAGATCAAAGTAGTAATTCAATGTAGTAACTTTAATATTTGATTTTTTGCATTTATAAAGTGTAACAAATCAAACAATCTATCAACTATCGTAGCAACAAAAAACGAGTTCGGCATTGCGAAAATAACTACGAGCATATCCTACGAGTGTCTCGGAGTTCGAACATCTGCGCTGTGCGCCGTATCCTACGAGCGTCCTTCTGTTCCTGGGGTAGTATCCCTTTGCTTATGAATTCGATGATGGGTGTCATCCAAGTAGGATTCTGCTCTTTTATTACCGTGGATATCTCCATCTCTGATATGGATTTGCTCTTCAAGGTTTCCACCAATACTTGTTTTGATAGGTGCGCAAAACTTGTAGATGCAATCTTGCTCAGCGCATCTGCTTTTCTGTTTTCTCCTCTAGGAACTTGTTTGATGGTGAACCTGTCGAAATTCTGGATTAGAGACTTGGTTTTGTCGAGGTATTGGATCATATTGTCCTCCTTAGCCACATATTCGCCTAACATGTGGTTGGCTACTAACCGGGAATCGACATTTGCTTCTAGGTTGCGTACACCCATTTGAGTTGCAATGCGCAATCCAGCAAGTAAGGCCTCATATTCTGCCTCATTGCTTGTGGCTGTGAATTCAAAACGCAATGCGTAACTGAATTCCATTCCATCTGGGTTAGTGAGGATAAGGCATGCGCCTGACCCATCCACGCACGAAGATCCGTCCGTGAATAGAACCCAGGGTTCTTGTATCGTTACCTCGCTCTTTGAAAGTGGAGTATCGGTATCCGGCTTCTCAATGATGAAGTCTGCCAATATTTGTCCTTTAATCGCAGTGCGTGGTCTATACGAGATGTTATGCTCGCTGAATAACACACTTCATTTTCGTAGCCGTCCCGATGCGTCAGGTTTAGAGATAACTTGCTTAATAGGTTGGTCCGTAATTACAGCTATTGGCTGTGCTTGAAAGTATCTACGCAATCTTTTAGCTGCGAATACTAAAGCTAGGACCAGTTTTTCCATGGCAGTATAGTTAGTCTCTGTCTTCTTGAGTGCTTTGCTTACAAAGTATATTGGTATTTGAACGGAGTTCCTATTTGCCAATAGCACCGCGCTGACTGCTCCATGAGTTGCAGACAAGTACATGATCAATTCTTCCCCTGGTCGGGGTGCAACAAGTTTGGGAAGTGCTGCTATATGTTGCTTAAGCTGTTGAAAAGCTTCTTCCGCTTCCGCAGTCCAACGAAAGTCTCCCTTTTTTGTACACTTCGTGAGTGTCTTAAAAAGAGGGAGTGACTTATCTGCTGATTTGGACAAGAATCGATTTAGCCCAGCTAATTTTCCGTTTAAAGACTCGACTTCTTTGAGTGTGCGTGGTGAAGGGAGTTCGATGACAGCTTTTGTCTTTTCTGGGCAGGGCTTGATGCCATCAGGTTCTATCAAATATCCAAGAAACATGCCTTCTGTAGCGCCAAAGGTACACTTCTTGGGATTTAATTTTATGTTGATCTTTCCCAGTGTTTTGAATGTTTCCTCAATGTCGCGCACCAATTCTTCCTCGGTGTGACTCTTTATAACAAGGTCATCGACATAAACTTCCAGATTGTGACCTACTTGCTTTTCAAACGTATTGTCCACCAACCGCTGGTATGTTGCTCCTGCATTCTTTAGGCCAAAAGGCATTTTTGTATAGCAATAAACCCCTTGACTTGTGTGGAAGGCTGTTTTCTCTTCGTCCTCCTCAGCCATCTGAATTTGATGGTACCCTTTGTATGCGTCTAGGAAACATTTAAAGGGGTATCCACACAAAGATTCTACTTTCCAGTCTATCTCTGGTAGCGGGTAACAGTCCTGTGGACATGCTTTGTTAAGATCAGTGAAGTCCACGCACATTCTCCAACTGCCATCGCTCTTTTTTACCATTACTGGGTTAGAAAGCCAGTCATGGTAGTAGACCTCCCGCATGATGCCTGCATCTACAAGCTTGTGTACCTCCTCCAGAATGGCTTTTGCACGATCTGGAGCCTGGCCGTGCTTTTTCTGCCGTATAGGAGGGTATCCTTGTCTGATTTTTAGCTTGTGCTCCGTGATAGACCGTGCAAAGAAATCTATGTTCTTTTGCAGGAGTGCGTACACAGCTGCTTTGCCTTTGTCAGACAGCGACCCTCCAATTGATACTTGTTGGTCTGGGTAGTCAGGGTGAATTGCAACCTTTAGGTTTGACACTTTGGCTGCGCGCTGTTCTGGAATACTCTCCGTTTCGCTCGTCACCGTATTGCATTCTTTAGGTGACATAGCGGTATTGTAAAGGGTCACAATACCTCTATCTACTTGGAATTTGAGCATCCCATGCGCTGTGGACGGTACAACGCGCATGGATGATATTCCAGGTCTTCCAATGATGCCGTTGTACGGCGAGGGAGATGTGATTAACATAAAGTTCATCCAACGACCACAAGTAAGTGCAATTGCCCCATGAGCCATATCTTCTCTCCTGTGAAGCCTGTCAGCGACGTCGTGGCCGGAATTAATAGACTTCGTATCTCAGGTCCCAGCCTCTTGAAACAATGTTCGTACATAATATCTGCGGATGCTCCTCCATCGACATACATGCGGTGGATGTGACCCCCCGTATGTATTTCAATGGTGAGCAGCTCTACTACTGCGTTGTTCGCAGCGAGAGTGGGGAAGGAGATTTCATTCCCAAAGGAAAACTTTTGGCTGACTTTTTGCCTCGTCTTTCGCTGCCATGACTGTATCATGTAGATGGTGTCGGCCTTTTCTTTGGGTGTCTCCTTCTTACTTCCATTCTTTTGTTTATCCTTTCCTTCTTTGATGTTCTTAACGAGGTGATCCATTCTACCCTCTTTTACTAACTTGTCGATTAGTTGTCGTAGTTGGACACACTCGTTGGTGGTATGGCCCTTTTGTCCATGGTATTCGCAGTATCCATTCCCTACGCGCCGATCCTCTAGGGTGCGCATTGGTGGAGGTTTCGGGAAGTTTGCACCTTCTGTCACAAATATCTCCCTCGGGGTCTTCGTGAGGGGAGTGTATTTGTCGTTATCTCTTCCGCTCCCCTGACTGCGATAACTCTTGCTGCGGTTGCTACTCTGGTCACTGGATTGTCTCCTGGACTATTCTTGTGTCCTATAATTTGAGTATCCTTTTTTGCTATCCGCAACAGCTGCTTCTCCTTGGATAAAAGACCTTGTGCGCTTCATTAGTTCATCAAAGGTTTAGGGAACCTTATCGTTCAGTCTCCTAATGAGCTCTGGGTTATTAATCCCATTCATGAACCCTGAGATCTTTAGTACCTCGGGACACGCCTTGACGTGTATACATTCATCCTTAAAGCGCTCCACATAAGCGCTTGTGGATTCCCCCTGGCGCTGTTTTACTCTGGCAAGTTCAACAGGGTTCTTGGCGCACTTCTTTCTTTGAGTGAAGTTCAAACGGAATGCTTTCCGCAACTCTTCAAACCCGTTTACGCTTCTTCGTGGAAGCTTGCTGAACCAGGTTCACGCATTCCCTACAAAGGTGGAGTTAAACATATGGCACCACACAGGTTGTGGCCAATTTTCGATAGTGGCGGCTGATTCGAAAATTTTTAGGTGATCATCAGGATCACCCGTCCCATCATATGTTTTAACATTGGCAGGCATGCGCCTTCTCTTCTCATCTGTGTAATCGCTGATGCGCCGCGTGAATGCGTCAACCTTTTGGCGGCGCCAAGGAAGGGATATATCTTCGTCTTCTTCCTCGCGATGTCTCCCCTGGATTTCCAATGTCCTATTTCCTTGTCCTCGTTGTCCGAGGAGTCGCTTGAGGAGGAGTTGCTTCCTTTGCGGCGTTTGAGCCGTTTTTCCTCGGAGTCCGAGCTTGGAGGGCTTTCACTTGGGGAAGCTCGTCTCCCAAGCCTATCATGAATTCTTCTACTACTAGACTTTGAAGAGCCGATGAGCGCTGTCGTCCAAGTCTATCCTGCATCCTGCAGTTACCAAGTCTAGCGTGGACATTGGTAAGCCTTCCATTATCTTCATACTCCTCCGAGTACTGTGAATCAGATGCTTCATCCTCCGCAGCTTTCCTTCCAATTCTGGTGAACACTGGGATCAGCGGGTATCCTTTTCGCGCATCTCCTTCTGATAGCGCGATAGGGATGCTTCGCATTCAGGGCCAAAGTTAAGCCGGGCTTGCAAGCTCATACTTGACCTTCTTCTTGCTTCCTCTTGCATGAGGGCAGTTAGGGTTTCGTAATTTTGGGATACAAAATTACTGAGCTTGAATTCAGGAGCCTCCCTCTCTACCGTGTGGACATCTGTTTCCATGTTAGGTCCCCTATCTCGATTAGGCGCGCATGGCGGCACAGTGTTATCCACAGTGGGTGCCGTTTGATGGGGAGTAGTGAAGAGAGTGCGCTGAAGATCTTCAGCGCTTGGGGCCACCATGGTGGCCTGGGTAGTCCCTGTGGGCAATTCTACCGTTGGGAGAATTAGAGTTGGGCCCGTTTCTTGGTGACCAGGCGCACTGGTTGTTCTAGAGGCCTGCCTAGGGGTCGAATCTTGATTCTTCCTCCTCTGGGGTCACCATGTTTTTTTTCCAACTGCGGAGTCCGCTGGCTTGAGTTTTTATGCTTCGTCATTCTAGTTCTTAGTGTAGGGTCCCACGGATGGCGCCACTTGTTGATACAAAAGTTGGGCGTTCCTTGTTTGGGTTCCTGTTCTCGTACCAATCAGATCTTAATGCTTGAGACCTGCGCACTAAGAAAGCAAACAAACACCGTTAGGCTTATCGTGGGATTGTCTCCCACGATTATCCTCCGGCGTGAGAGTAAGTAATCGGTTTTAGGGTTGTATATAAGAGTTAGGGTTGTAAGTCGTACCTTTAATGAGAATTATAATATTCTTTATATAGGCACAAAATCCTTGTAGATTTCGTGTTACTCTTCAGCGTATAATGCCTTATCCGGTCTATGGATCTTTATCCCATAAATAAGAGATCCTTATCTTAGACCATAAATAATGTATTTGGGTTTGGGCTTTCGTGAGCCCAAACTGTTAGCATGGTAGCCCAATTCATTGTTATGATAGCCCACTTCATGGTAGGCTTGGGTATTAGTAATGTTTATTATTCGGGTTCGTGACCCGAATATAGACTATACGTCATCAACTATCAACAAAAAAATCCAGTTAAAGTACGTTATTTTACAACATCTCATGTCAAACTTATGTTTATCAATACGTGACATTTAATTCTTCCTTTGAACAGCAAGTCTGGAAGTTTAATGTCGATCTTCATGATCATGAGGTAACACTCCTTTCTACACTTTTTCGTTTTCGTTTCTTATATCCGATCATTTATTTGTATAAAGGCGTAATTTTTTACTGTCTTTAAACAACAACTTGATGACAACGTGAAACTTGATACGCCACACCGTTATCTGATGACGTGACTCGTGGATCTAAGAAAAGGAAAAGGGAAACAAACTTGGCGACATGGAAATGGAACGATGTTATTGAAATCAAAAGTTCGGACGATGAGAACATTTTCGACGGGGATGATGATACTCTGGATGATGTTTTGTCAATGTCCAATATCAAGCGGAAGAAAAGAAACCAAGTTTCTGTGTTTAGCCGCAATAAAATTTACCGTTTGATTGACGAAGATGATGAAGACGAAGATGATATTTTCGGTTCAGTTTTACTCACCTTATGTCACAATTTAGTTAACTACTGTGTTTGGCAAAGTCATGTATATAGTGTTCGTTGTTTATGCCATGAAAAATGGAAGAAAGGATGGAACATGCATGTTTATTACCGGAAGTTTATGCATGTTTATGCCATGAAAAATGGGCAATTATGTACAAGTAAACCTTTTAATAACTTATGCACATCGCAAGACGTTATAGTACAGTATAGTATAGTGTAAATGACATTTTAAGTTTCACATCTATATTGGACTGACCATCTATACAAGTAATTATCTATTTTGTATCCCATGAGCACTTTTAGATATGTGTGTTTTTTTAAGTTTTCTTTTTTATAAAATATACTGATAACAAGTTTATAATTTTTTTTTTCTAAATTATTGAATCGTTATACCCGGGCAACACACGGGTATTGTACTAGTTGTTAGTGGTTGGTGATGCATATTGTAAGGAAGTTGAATATCTGCATTTATGAGCTCTGTTGCTTATATAAATATGGATTCTGCATCGAAGAGATGATCGGGCATCATTAATTTGAAACGTGTAGATGCTCTTGTATTTCTTAGTTAGAATTGGTAGTCGATAATTTTGCTATAAATTAGACATGCGAAAGTCAAATTTGAGCGATTTTGGACCTCCTCCTGTTTAGAAGATACTTATTTATTTTAGCCATTTGACCCATTAGAGATCAAACATAACCCAAAATGGGTGAAATGTGTTAGAGTTTGACAATCAAAGTACACATATTGCGGAAGCTAGGATCAAGTAATAACACGTATAAGATTAACTAAAACATAAATAGTAAACGTACCCGATGCACTTCAAATAAACCTTGATTCTTGTACAAATAGATCAATGATAAACCCCTTACTGTTTTGTTTATCGATCTCTTGATAATTACTAAAGTAAGTAATTACCTCGTTCTTGTACACACAAACTACCAACGAATAAAGGTTTGATGCAAGTAAATAAAACACTTAATATTTTGCTTATGAAAAATCGATCCAACCCTAAGGGGGGGAAGGACCGATCGGACACAAGAAAACAAGGAGAAAGAAAAAGGTTTTAGGGTTGTGTGTGTGCACAAAAGATGTGAAACCCTAATCCTTGGCCTTGTATATATACTAGGTGAAACTTGGTGACCAAGAAAGCATGGGTCGACCCATGGGAGTGGGCTTCGACCGGCCATAGCACCCAAGGGGTGTTTCTAGATCTTTCTTGACTCCCAAGTTACACTCTAGTCCATATCTTTCGTCCCTAATGATAATTAGTCCATACGTTTAATAACTAACGATCATTTAGTCCATTAAGTGTCATAAATATATATATTCAATACATTTAATATATACATATTTATTTTACATTATTCTTGTTTGTAAAGTGTGCAATCCCGAGGTCTCGGGTTCGATACTAGACATTTACTTATTAATATTTATACGTAACTTTTAACAGCTCCCACTCGTATATCTATTAATAGTAAAATGACACTGGTTAGCGTCTTGCAACACTCCAATGCCCCTAGTTCGACCTGAGCTAGGTTTCCTGGAAAACCTTTAATGATTCATCATTATTATTATCCTTTCGCCTCTAATACTACATTAATAAAGATGTGAGGTTCTTTATTAAATTTTGTTTCTCGTCTCTTTATGATTGAACAAAATTACCAAAACATCTGAACGTATTCCAGATAGACTTTGGGCGTGGCCACGCAAACATTTTGTCAACCCTACGAGGGGCCCAGCAGTATTAAACTTCTGAACAAATCAGAAGGAGCGAATTCTCTCTTGACTACAAGAATAACCCATGAACTTTGCAACATTCTGAAAACAACCCTTATGACTTCCAATTACGGTAAGCGGTAGATTGCTTCACAAAATGCACTACATTCATGACACTTATCTGGTATCTCAAGTCTGAGGATAACTATTAAATATGATTCTCACAATAAATTTAAATCATATTATTGGGATAAGTCCAATACTTAATTCATTGAATATCATGTGAAATTGGTATGACTACGCATCAATATACTTTCAAGTATATCCTTAACCAATACTCAAAATTGTCTTAGTTTAATGATATTCCCATATCATTAATCGACAACGGACTATTTAGAATAATAAATTATTCACGGATCTTAAACATGCAAATATAGGATATATTATTAATAAGACAATGAATAAATAAACATAACCAATATTTTATTTCAGTAAATATTAATAATTGTACATTACATCCTTTATCCAAATACTAATCACAAATGGGCATGAAACTATCAGCTAATTTAAGTCCTATTCCTTCAGCATGCTTATAAAGCTTGGTGCCAGGTAAAGGCTTTGTAAATTGATCAGCTAAGTTTTCATCTGTGTGAACTTTGAGCATTTCGATTTCACCTATCTCAACTTGTTCTCTGACATAGTGGTGCTTAATCGGGAAATGTCTGGTGCCTCTCATGATTCCAGGTTCATTGGCAAATGTAATTGCAGCTGAGTTGTCACAATACATTTTTATAGGTCGCTGAATCGAAGGCATAACCCCAAGCCCTGAAACAAACTTCCTAATCCAAACAGCTTCCATTGCAGCTTCTGAAGCAGCTATATACTCACTTTCTGTAGCAGACATCGCTAGTACACTCTGCTTTTTGCTCCTCCAATCAACAGCTCCTCCATTAATGATAAAGACATAACCCGTCTGAGACTTCGTATCATCTTTATCACCTTTCCAAGAAGCATCGCAGTAACCTGTTACATCAAGCTCTGCAGATGGAGTACCCCCATAAACTAAGAACATCTCTTTAGTAGCCCTAAGGTACTTAAGAATATTCTTAACAGCAGTCCAGTGTTTTTCACCTGGGTTCTGCTGATATCGACTGGTTAAATTATGAGCAAACGCCACATCAGGCCTTGTGCTTTTCACCGCATACATTATAGATCCCACAGCTGAAGCATAAGGGACTCTCTTCATGCGTTGTACCTCTTCGGGTGTTGAAGCACAAACTTTATTGCTCAAGCCATGTTGCTCTTGCATCGGCAAATATCATTTCTTGGAATTTTGCATACTGAATCTCTTCAATATTTTATCAATGTAAGCACTTTGGCTTAATCCAATTAATCGCTGAGATCTATCTCTATATATCTTGATTCCCAGAATAAATGCAGCTTCCCCTAGATCTTTCATAGAAAAACAACTTCCAAGATATTCCTTAACCTTTTCCAAACTTGGAATGTCGTTCCCCATGATCAATATGTCATCGACATATAATATAAGGAAAATTACATTACTCCCACAAGCTTTGTGATATACACATGGCTCATCAAGATTTTGAGTGAATCCATACTTCTTAATTTCACTGTCAAATCTTTTATTCCATTGTCGTGATGCTTGCTTTAATCCATAAATGGATCTCTTAAGCTTGCATACACGATCTGGGAATTCTGGATTCACAAACCCCTCAGGCTGCGCCATATAGATGTCTTCATCTAGGCGACCATTTAAGAAGGCGGTTTTGACATCCATTTGCCAAATCTCATAGTCATAGTAAGCGGCTATGGCTATGAGAATCCTAATTGCCCTTATGTCAGCTACAGGAGAAAAGGTCTCCTCATAGTCAACACCTAAAGTTTGAGTATAGCCTTTAGCTACCAAACGGGCCTTATAGGTGTGTACAATGCCATCCATATCAGTCTTTTTCTTGAAGAGCCATTTACTCCCAACTAGCTTGGCACCCGGAGGTAGGTCTACTTCTTCCTAGACTTCATTGTCTTTCATGGATTGCATTTCCCCATTCATAGCTCCCTGCCATTTTTCCTTTTCAGGACTATTCATAGCAGCTTTATAACTTGCAGGTTCATCAAGATCCCCTGTCAAGTTGTCATCACACTCTACGTTTAGACATAGACGTGTAGGAGCCTTCACAGATCTTGAAGATCTGCGAACGGGAATCACTTCAACTTCTGGTGGAGGACCTAAACTTTCAGGTTCTTCAGGAAGTTGGCTAGTGTTTTCAGAAGGTGTCACATCTTCATGATCGTCTTCCAGATCATATACTCTCCCACTGAATTCTTGAGATATGAGCTCCTTTTCTAAGAAGTCTCCATACCTTGCAACAAAAACCTTGTTTTCAGCTGGGTAATAAAAGTAGTAACCCATAGTTTCCTTAGGGTAACCTACGAAGATGCACTTTACAGATCTTTGTTGGAGTTTGTCTGCTGAGTCACGTTTAACATACGCCTCACAACCCCAGACCTTTAGATAAGACAAGTTAGGAGCTTTTCCAGTCCATACTTCATATGGAGTCTTATCAACCTTCTTTGTTGGAACCATATTTAAAATGCGAACTGCAGATTCCAAGGCATAATCCCAAAACGAGTAAGGAAGAGTTGTTAGATTAAACATAGATCGTATCATGTCTTGCAATGTACGATTCCTTCTTTCAGATACACCATTTTGTTGTGGAGTATATGGAGAAGTAAGGTGCTGGACAATTCCCTCCTTTGCTAAGTAATCTATAAACTCTTGACTCAGGTATTCACCACCTCTATCGGATCGAAGAGCTTTGATCTTCTTTCCTAATTGCAACTCTACTTCTGCTTTAAACACTTTGAATGTCTCAAACACCTCATGTTTATGTTTAAGTAAATAAACATAACCATAACGGCTGTAGTCATCCGTAAATGTTAAGAAGTAGCTAGCACCTCTCCTTGACACATGTCTAAGTGGTCCACACACATCTGTGTGTATAAGGCCAAGTAGATCATTCGCCCTCTCAATCCTATTTTTAAAGGGTTTCTTAGTCATCTTCCCAGCAATGCAAGATTCGCACTTATCAAATGATTCATCATTGATCTTTTCTAAAAGCCCATCATGTTGCAGCTTTTTCATGCGATCTTTGCCAATGTGAGCAAGTCGACAATGCCAAAGATAAGATGAATCCAGACCTTTCTTGATTCTCTTATTGTTGATGCTATACATTGAATTATTTTTAACAAAAGCATTATCATTATCATTCATATCAATTTCAAAGACACCATTCACAGCAATAGCATTAAAATAAAAAACACCATTTAAAGAAACCGAAATTCCATTGCTAGAAACAGTATGCTCAAAACCAAGGTTCAACAAACATGAAAATGAAATTACACCTCTAACAATTGACGGTGCATAATGACAATTATTTAAAGATAGTACTAAGCCCGAAGGCAACACTAAATCATAAACTCCTATAGCTTCAACTCCTGCATGCGCTCCGTTACCAACGTGCAAGAATTGTTGTCCATAGGCCAGCTTTCTCTCAACTCTAAACCCCTGCAATGAATTGCAAATATGAATGCCACATCCCGTATCATATACCCATGAATTCAATTTAGGAGTAAGAGTGAATAATTCAATCATAAAGAACGCACCTGATGAGCTGGGGTTACCAGCTTCATTCCCCTGCTTCTTGAGTCGCAAGTCATGAATATAGAGAGGACAATTGCGCTTTCAATGGCCCTTTTCATGACAATGGTGACATGCCTGATCCTTCTTGTTTGGTGGATTCACCTTTTTCTGCTTAGGCTGATGTTGCTTCATCTTGGGTTCAGGTTGATAGGCCATGACCTGCTTGCCTTTGTTAACCTTCCCTTTGCCTTTGTTCACATGCGATTTCTTCTGGATTCTCCCACCATGAATTGCCAACACTTGCGGGGTAGGATTCTTGACCTTGGCTGGTAGACTTTTCTCATACTCAATAAGCAATGCGAGTAATTCAGATACTGTCTTCCCCGAGCAGTGCATATTGAAGTTCTGCACAAAACCAGCAAAGTCCTTGTTAAGGGACCTGTTGATCAAGTGCACTTGCACATTGTCAGGGTAACCAAATCCAATTCTGTGAAGCTGATCAAAAGATTCCTTCATCTCAGTCACATAATCTTCAACTGGTTTACCATCACCATGCTTGCAGTTATGTAGCTTGTCCAATTCATCATACAATTCAACTGCTGGTGGTTTCTCATAAGATTGCCTAAGAACATCAAGCATATCTTTTGGGAAAAAGTACTCAAACTTCTTTTGCAATTGAGCACTCATGCTAGTGAGCATTAAACAAGCAACCTCATTAAACTTAGCATGTTCCACCCTCCATGCCGCCTTGACTGCTTCTGGTGCATTAGCAGCAGGCTCAGCTGGGCATTCTTCGGTCAAATAGTCCATTTTACCGGTCGACCTCAAGACAATTCTAAGTGAGCGGTACCAATCATTGAAATTCTTTCCAGTCAGTTTCTCTCTCTCAAGATGACTCTTGAAAGCAGAAATCACAGATGGGGTATCGGGTTGAGCCATATCTACAGATAAAAGTTCAAACATTAGTATTTTCGATAATAAATATCTTCAAGAAAATAAAATACCCAAAGTTATATTCATATAACCACCAAAATTTTCTTGAAAACCTAGGATCTAACTTTACATAGTTCCACCACATCAGTTGATCTGCTAGTGGTGAAAGTACAAAAGATAGTAATCTGTCGAACAATAATTGGCAAACAAGTTTTCCAATTCCTAGATCATTATGGGAATTACATCAAATTGATTCATCAATTTGCCTTGTAAGCATGTTTCATCCCATCTCATGCCTTAAGTTCTAGGTCTCACGCACAACTTAATTAAGTCGTCTACCTTAGAAACATGTAAAATTACAATTATGGTCTCACGTGTTAAAAGAATTTTACCTTGTTATAGTAATTTAGCCTAGGTCTCACGTTTACTAAATTAAAATTCCAAGTGTTTCTTATAGGTAGATGGCATGTAACTTAAATTATAAGGGTATTTATTTTTGATGTGTAAATCAAAATATGTATAAAGATGCATGCACTCATCTTTATAGCATAAGTTTTCAAAACCTTTTTATTACCAATTCGTGAAATTAATACACAAAGTTTTACTTGGGGTTTAACAAACCCTAAGATGACTTTCTACAATTATGATTTTAAAAGTAATTCGTTTAAGACATATTCAAGATTGTGATAACCAAGGCAGACTCTAAGGCTCTTTTCTAAGCCTTCAAATCACGGTTATGAATATCGTCTTAAAGGACTTAATTTTAAAAGCATATTTGTACAAAACATCAATCAAGCAAAAGTTTATGGATTCAATCTCAAAATCTTATAATAAAGTATGAATTTTGCTAGTCTCGCCTGGGAGCTGATTACCGTGCGAATCGGACCACTATTGGCAATAAAACCTTGCAAGATTCTTACTTTATCACTTTAGTTTCACCGTTATTAGTCTATATTATTTTCTTTTATGAAAATCACCCTTTTTATTGCTTACATCAAGTCAAACAATTAAGAAAACAATAAACAAGTAATTTAAAGAAAATAAACAACCGATAATAAAACGTGAAACAATTAGCCACATGCAAACCATATTAAAAAGATCCTAATAAAATCAATTCTAGGTATAATTATGCATGTAATCACCTAAGGCCTTCCCTTCTTAATGGAAGTGGAGCCACATACATTGACGAATCAATTGCGTAGGCCAAAGATAATATACACACCACATAGCATATAAATTGATTTTAATATATATTGGAGTCTTCCCCAATTTTAGATCTACTTAAAAACATGTGACAAATAAAGAACAACCAAGATCCATGACTAACATGCATGTTTCGTCACGGATTAACCTAACAATTAGCACATAGGTCACAAGTACGTCCACAAAAACCGGTTTAGACCTAGGGTTTCTATATGATTACAATTTAATCAAGAAAACCACAAACCCTAATTAGGGTTTTTTAGTGGAAATCGACCCCCCCTAAAATTAGGGTTAGGGTTATAAATTTTTTTTATAAAAATTTAAAGAAAACCCTAGAAAAAACATGTATCTAAAACAATTAAAGATCCGATTTTTATTACGTTTTAGTAATCAATTACATGTTATCCATGGCTCGTGATGCCACTGTTAGAGTTTGACAATCAAAGTACACATATTGCGGAAGCTAGGATCAAGTAATAACACGTATAAGATTAACTAAAACATAAATAGTAAACGTACCCGATGCACTTCAAATAAACCTTGATTCTTGTACAAATAGATCAATGATAAACCCCTTACCGTTTTGTTTATCGATCTCTTGATAATTACTAAAGTAAGTAATTACCTCGTTCTTGTACACACAAACTACCAACGAATAAAGGTTTGATGCAAGTAAACAAAACACTTAATATTTTGCTTATGAAAAATCGATCCAACCCTAAGGGGGGGAAGGACCGATCGGCCACAAGAAAACAAGGAGAAAGAAAAAGGTTTTAGGGTTGTGTGTGTGCACAAAAGATGTGAAACCCTAATCCTTGGCCTTGTATATATACTAGGTGAAACTTGGTGACCAAGAAAGCATGGGTCGACCCATGGGAGTGGGCTTCGACCGGCCATAGCACCCAAGGGGTGTTTCTAGATCTTTCTTGACTCCCAAGTTACACTCTAGTCCATATCTTTCGTCCCTAATGATAATTAGTCCATACGTTTAATAACTAACGATCATTTAGTCCATTAAGTGTCATAAATATATATATTCAATACATTTAATATATACATATTTATTTTACATTATTCTTGTTTGTAAAGTGTGCAATCCCGAGGTCTCGGGTTCGATACTAGACATTTACTTATTAATATTTATACGTAACTTTTAACAAAATGAACTTGAATCCATAATGGTTGAAAATGTACATGACTAATATGTCAATTGCTTGTATTTGGGTGTTAACTATTCATAATCACATTGTACAAATCATTATTATAAAATATCTAAATTATCAAGTTTGTTTTTCAATAACTTGAGCATATATAGGAATTCTGTATACCAAATATATCACAAAGAACATAGTACAATGACAAAACATAAAGGGAAATGAAACTATCAGAATCTGATACATAAGCAGCTAAGTAGTAAAATCTCAAGAAAGCATTCATCTCCAAGGTTTACAACATTTTGCAGTACACGCCCCTATTTACTTAAACTTAGAGTGACTTCTCTCATTGATGGCCTAGAGTGAGGGCTCTGTCTCAGGCATGAAAATGCAATCTCGACTAGTAATTTCACTTGTTTTGCAATTTCTTGCGCTGGTGGTGGCAAGCGATGGTCCAGAATTTCAGTCAGAGATTCGAAGTGCATGTCATGCGAGGAAGTTAAGAAGTCTCCTGGATGCTTTCCCATTATAATTTCTAGTGTGAGTACCCCGAAGCTGTAAACATCGCACTTTTCAGTCACTTCCATTGTGTATGCGAGTTCTGCAAAAAAAAAAAAAAAAAAAAAAAAAAAAAAAAAGGTCAGTAGCTAATATTTGTTGCAAATTTTAGTTTTACATAGTTACTCATGCTTATTCAAGTACCTGGAGCAACGTAACCAAACGTTCCAGCAAATGAAGTCCAGTTGGAAGAGTCTGGTTTTAATATCCTGGCCGTGCCAAAATCTGATACATGAGCAACCCAATCTGAATCAAATAAAACATTTCCGCTCGACAAATCCCTGTGGATAATTGGTTGTGAAACATCATGGTGCATATAGGATAAGGCTTTTGCAATGCCATTAACTGCAATCACCCTCTTTTTCCAATCAAACACAATTGCTTGTTCCATGTCATTCAGGACATTCCTTAAGCTTCCTCCTGCCAAGAACTCGTATGCCAAAAATGAGTGTCGTGAATGAGAACAAAACCCATAGAGCTTTACAATATTCTGATGGCGTATTTCTGTCAATGCACGGATCTCATTCTCAAAACTCTTCATATTTTGCATCTCGCCGTCTTCTGGGGGATGGATTTTTTTCACTGCAAAAACCTCCTGTAACAGTTGTGCTTTATACACCGTTCCATATCCCCCAACCCCAACGATATGCTTGGAATCAAAGTCTTCTAGGGCTTCAATAATACTTTCATAGACCATATTCCCATCATAGCTCCAGATGCTAAAAAGGGTTTCCCTCTGTCTCTCTTGTGGCTTATTGGTTTCATTTGGATTTCTTCTATAGAGATAACAGAATGTGCCAAGAATAATTACCACGAGCAACATGAATCCCACTATCGGCAGTATGATTATAATCACCATTGGAAACTTCTTTTCGTGTGCTTGAATTCTTAGTTGGATGGGACATTCGAAACCTGTGTTATTTCCACATAAATGCTTGTTATTTCGAAATGCCTCCATTGGTGCCTCCTCAAATGCCCGCATTTTCGGAACTGGTCCTTCTAGCTGATTGTAAGAGACATCAACTGTGGTTAAACTTATCATTTGAGTGAAAGTTGAAGGAAATGAGCCTGTGAGGTTATTGTGAGAGAGGTTCAACATTTGTACAACCTTGAGGTCCCCAAACTGTGGTGGTAGCTCCCCAACCAGACTATTTTCACTTAGGTCAAGAGTTTCTAACTTGTCTAACTTGAATATTTGTGCGGGAATAACTTCCTTTAATTTGTTACTGCTTAGATTTAAAATCCTTAACTTTAAGGATTCTCCTAACTTTCCATTGATTGGACCAGTTAGAGAATTTTTTGCCAAGTTAACTTCTTCCAGATTGTACAGATTTCCTATTTCAGAAGGAATTGTACCTGAAAGCTTATTGTCGTCCAAGTGCAAATATGTTAATGAGTCCAACCTTCCAAAGCTCTTGGGGATTTCACCAACCAAATGATTTGATGTGAGATAAAGCCTAGTTAATTTTTTTGCTCCTCCTATCTCTGTCGCTATCTTTCCTGACAAATTGTTGTTTGATATTTCTAAGCTAGCCAAATTAGGACACAGCCCCCAGTTGCTCGACACCTCACCATACAGTTTATTGTCGCTCAGATTGATATAATTCAACTCTGGATATATCCCAAAATCATTGGAGATGTTTCCAGTCAGTTGGTTGCTATCAAGCCTGAGTCTTATTAAACTGCTACAGTTTTTTAGGCTCTTTGGTACAGGGCCTGAGAAGGAATTGTTGCTCGCGCCAAAATGCTGAAGAAGTCCAGAAGCACAAATATCGTGTGGCAGAGGACCTGAGAGCATGTTGAGAGCTACTTGAAAGGATTCAATCCTTGTCCAATTCATATCTTGTGGAATAGAACCACTGAGACTATTATTTAGCACTGAAAATGTAACTAAGGCTGTTCTCTTCCCTAATTCTGGTGGTATGAGGCCACTGAACTGGTTGTTACTTAAGTCTAACATTTCAAGCCTGGTGTAATTTGTAAAATAATCTGGAATGGAGCCAGATATAAGGTTATTAGATATGTCCAACACTTCAAGCCTGGTGTAATTCATAAATGAATTTGGAATGGATCCAGATATAAGGTTATTAGATATGTCCAACACTTCAAGCCTGGTGTAATTCATAAATGAATTTGGAATGGATCCAGATATAAGGTTATTCTCTATGCGCAACACTTCAAGCATGGTAGAATTTATAAATGAATTTGGAATCGAGCCAGATATAAGGTTGTAAGCAATGTATAGCCTTTTTAGCCTTGTGAAGCTTCTGATGAAAACTGGAATGGTACCATTAATAAAATTATTACCAATCTCCAGATCTATGAGATCCCGAGCGGCAGCTATTTCGGGTGGAATGGACCCCGATAGTTCATTACCATACAGATATAGGTAATGAAGATTGGTCAAATTTCCTACTGAAGAAGGAATGACTCCAGTGAGAAAATTTTGAGAAAGGTCACACAAATAAACAAATTTCAGTGCCCCAATTTCTGGAGGGATGGGTCCTGTAAGGCTATTATTAAATAAGTGAAGCTCAGATAACTTTACTAAGTAACCTATGCTATTTGGGATGCTACCAGTAAGACTGTTACTAGCCAAAGAAAGCACAGTTAAGTTTGTAAAGTTACCTATACTATCAGGGATATGACCCTCAAGACGGTTAATGTGCAGACGAAGCTCACCCATATATTTTAGCATTCCGATCTCTGGTGGAATTACCCCTGAAAAGGTATTATTGGAAAGGTTGAGGGTTCGGAGTCGAGACATGTTCACAAGGTTGGGTGGAATGTTGCCAAAGAGTGTGTTATTTGAAAGATCCAAAGATTCAAGATTCTGTAACGACCATGTATCAAGATGAAGAAGTGTGCCTATTAACCGTACATTATGAAGCCGGATGCTTGTTACAACACTTTGTGCATCTGCAGTCGCGTTACTGCAACCAATTCCCCTCCAATTTTGACATGGGTTGCTTCCAACCCACGATGAAAGACGAGACTGGCTTTGTTCATCAAGGCTGGATTTCCATTTCAAAAGAGCAGAAGCTTCATTTGTTGTGTGTGGCACTGGAACTTCTCGCGCAGTTGCGTAGTACAATTTTAATGGTGAGGAACATGGAAAATCTTTTCATGGGATGTTGAAACTTTTCTACTGTGTTAAAATACACAAATAAGAGAAAGAAAGACTTGAGGAATCAGGAGATTGATTATCTTTGCTACGAACTTAGACGTATCATGAACGTTCATTACATGGACTCAAATGTAACTTATGGCATCAAATCATGTGTGGTCCTTATGAAAAAGAAAATTAAGTATTCTGCACGTCTGAAAGGAAAAAAACAAACCCATATGGGAGGCAACAACCTCCCATTTTCTCCACAAATAACTTTGTTCCAATTGACCAAAATTCAATGTTTGCTTCACACCCATATCACCACAAAAGAAACGACTGCGAAGTTTCAAATGCTTGTTAGACAAACTTTTAACTATAGGCCGGTAAATCATATCCGTATCAATTTCACAATAATCAATCCTCATTACTGCGATCCATTAGTTCTTATTTATCAAACAGTGCTCAAATCTATACCACACTGCAGCTACTATTTTTTATCAAGTTGTTTTATGCATGCAATGCCATATGTTTTACGTGTTTCTTTCTGCGTTTTTAAATCATCTGAATAATAATTAAAAAAAAAAAAAAAAAAAAGGTATCATATGTTTGCTGTTTTAACTTTCAACCACTGCTCCATTCATATAATTTTTGTTTCGCCCAACAGATACATATTTAGCTTCCTAACATGTGATGAACAAATATACACCTTGTAGAATAGTGGATATGTTTATACGTAGACCTGTGAATTTTGTATTTACTAACCTCATAAAACTTTGCATAATAATTTTCTTCACAAAAAGAAAATTTGTATATGAACTACACCACATATTCTTTGATCTTGACTTATATAGTTTAATTAACGGTCCACTTCAAGAAAGACTTTGAAAAATCGTTGTCCTAATACCAAAGATGAATGTGATGATATGCTCCACACATTTCATTCATAGAAAAATAGATAAGACAGGAATGTGATGAAACTTTAATATGCGCAAGTTTATAAATAACAATAATAAATAGTTGATAAATTAAATAATTAGTAGCTGGCTAATATTTTTCGGGTGGAAAGCTTTTCTCGCGGGCAACATGTAACAAGTGCAATACCCGTGTGTCCGGGTACAACTTTTTTGTTGATGACATTTGTATATATACGGTTAGAAAGATAAATGATTTAACAAATCAATGCCATATTTTAGTAACACTAGTGTTTTGTAGCCCAATTCGCTGCATATATATCGAGAGGAAAAGAAAGCTATCTAAACTAACCATAATAATGCCATACTCGAGTTATGATAGACCAACAATAACAAATTAAATGATCCAAAAGATATTTCAAACTGTGCGTTGCTCAGGTCAATATATAAAAAATAGAGATAATTTCATATTTACCCGACCAAAACAACAAAATACCATATTTCTTCCAAAAACAAGTTTTCAATGCACAAATACAATGCTTTCAAAAAATTTGTTGAAGAAATATGAAATTTTGATGTTTTGGCTGAGTAAATATGGAATTGACCCTAAAAAGTATAACAAGTTAAAAACAGATCTAAAATAATTAAAAAATTATTTAAACCGAGTTATATAATGTTACATTACATTATTACCCAAATCTGAATATGCTGCTTTTAAAAATAAATAAATAAATAAATAAGTAAATAAATAATAAATTATCCTGTTTTTTGGAACTTATTCAAATGTAGGGTATGTTTGGCGAAAGTAACTGTTGTTGAAACTGGAGATGGTGCTGGTGCTGGAGATTATAAAAAGAGATTATTTTTATAAGCTACATGAAGTAACCTTTGGATTTAAGAGATTATGAAAGATTTTTTTTTTTTTAGAATCTCTTATAAGTTATGTCTGCCAAACAAAGATAATTTTTTAAATAACATATCTTTTGAAAAAATAAGCATAATCTCTCAATAATCTAATGTGCCAAACATAGCCGTAATACATTTGCGTTACTCGGTACATTTTATTTTATATGTGAAGTCCTTATAATAACAACTAAAATTGTAATGCACGCAACATACAAAGTTCATCGTATAATTTCTTAGTACAATTAATACATCTGCGTTTCTCGAGATAGAGATTTTGTTTTAGTTATCTTTTTTATGGTAAACATCACTATGATTATACATTTTATTTATTGTTCTTCAATTATTTATGAGATACTAAAATAACAATTCAATATGAATAATATTATAAATAATAAAAAGCTAATCATTGACTTTCACACCCTTTTAATATCACATTTTCACCTTTACGAGCTTGGCAAACTTACATCTAGAACTCTCCTATACACTGAGGATGATCCCTCGACGCAACAAGCAGCGTTCGTCCAACGTCATTTTTATGTATATAAACCGCAACAAGCTAATCATCAGTTATAATAACATACATTGAAAAAGAAAGTTAAAAATTCAACCTTTTCGAGCTTATATTCGATACGCTCCTCCGCATTAGCAAATTTCGCCTTCTTTTTCGACCCTTTAACCGTCAACCTACGCGGGTCATTCTTATTAGCTCCTCTCCTCTTTTTTTTTCTCCTTTTTCCTCTGCAGCTTGAGTCTTTTCTTGGTGAGCCATTTATACTTTTTTGGCGGGTCAATTTCAAATGTTTCGAACTTGGGTTTTCCATCTGTTGATAT
>JARVZY010004121.1:0-21400 GCA_030686995.1 Artemisia argyi
AAAAACCCGATCCGCATGAAGAAGACCGTTTATGAGACTAGTATAGGTGGTCACATCAGGTGAATAACCATGCTTGAACATGGTGCCTAATAACGCAAAGCCATAAGTGACTTGATTAAGCCTGCAATAACAGTTAATAGAGTTGGTGATTGTGTAGAGATTACGAGGGATACCCTTGAAGTTAAGCTGCTTAAAAAGCGATAGAGCTGTCGTATAATGTTTCATCTTTTTATAACTACGGTAATCTGCCTGTTAAATTCCACAACAGAAGGTAGCGGTTTTCTGTGAAGCATTTCATCAAACAGGTGGAGGGCATCATCCAGTAGCTTATTATTGAGTTCGCGACCACCTGAACTGTTGTGATGTCCCATAGACAAATGTCTTTGAGTTGGATGATGTAAGGTAACTCTATTGAAGATCATTTTCGACATCACTAAAAATGCTTTTGTTTTAGACAGCTTGACAGCTTATTGTGTTTTTTTAAGAAGATTGCAAGTTATTTTACACTAGTTGAGCTTATGACTTTTCGCAACAAAATAGCCAACTGAGCAAAAGCTTCTGAAATAGAACTTTTAGAAAATGCTAAGCTATCAAGCTGTTTGATTTGTTTCAGTTTCGTCTAGTTTGGTAAGAATTATGCAAATTGTCACATAAATGGTCTGTAATACTAACTGCTGTTCACTTTTGATCTATTATGATATTTTCGGGAAAGATCAAAAGTGAAACTAACGGTGCAGCTAATATCGACCATGTAAGGTTTTGGTACATTTCACCGTAATCTGCTACTATTATTGTTACCACCATCGTCATCACAAAGTCACTAACTCTAACAAAGGGTTTCTGAGAGCCAACCTATCACAAACATTCACAAAGTAGAACAAAAGCTAGTCATCAAAGTCACTAACTCTAACAAAGGGTTTCTGAGAGCCAACCTATCACAAACATTCACAAAGTACAACAAAAGCTAGTCATCAAAAGCGAAAGACTACTAATAACAATCCACAACCACACTTGTAAAACAACAAGCTTGGTGCAACTCTTTCATACCATCTTTAGAATAGTTAAATATTGAGTAAACAACAAGCAAATACTACAAAACCATATTCAGACTTCACATAACTTATTTCTAAACACAGTCGACTTATAATCCTTTTAGCGGGATAGAAAATGCACCCGCGAAAGGGGATACTCCTTTCCAGAAATCCATACACCTGTCTGTGACCATTGGATGTCCTCCCAATCAAGGTTCTCTTCCAACACCTGCACAAAACCATTTCGTTTAAAGACAGTTCGAACCAGAATTAGAGTCGATATAGATGTAGATGTAGAAAATTAGTACCTCGAGATGCTCAGGTGGCAATGGGATGCCAATGGAGAGCATAAGTGTCTGAGGCAGAGGCTTCTTACACTGAGACCATCTGAATACATCCGTCACATTATTACTATTGTTATTGTCAATATCCATACTTCTCTCACCATTTCCCAAATGAGTCTCTGTTTCATTCCCTGCTTTCACTATCTTCTCTCCATTGAAGCAAAGCTCAAACCTTTAAAAAAGAAATAATTGCAACGATTTAGCGCATGAACCAATTGTAAACTGTTAACTTAATTAGACCACCAAAAAAGTCCAATGTGTATCGCTTTTTTATTTTCGAAAATTTGCTGACGCACATGATGAGGTTCATTTTAGGTTTATACTTCAAATAAAAGCAATCAACAGAGCTAAACCGCTTATAGCATATTATAAAATCCTTAAGAAACCTACACATTTTTCTTAGCTTAAATCCTGAAGCTCTGAATAAGTATGTCAGTACTTTGAATGACAGGGGTTAACTGTCATGGAAGCAACACAATAATTGAACGTGTTGTGTTTTTTACTATAGAGCTTAATCACAAATTAAAGTTAACCATGAAGTTAGGTTTAGGTTTCAATTACTGACAGAGCCGCAAACAAGGTTATGTTAAGGGTTTCCCAGAACTTTGGGGTTAAGTGAACCACGAAGGCATGAACCCTTAACCGTGTCCTAGGATACAGATGTCATTAACTACACTGTAATAAAGATAATAGACAACATATTCAAGATTTCATGCTATGGGTAAGATGTACTATATACATTTAGTCATTTACAGGAAGTATTTCCATCTTACCGGCGTGTACGGCTTTCCAAGTACAGAACTTCACCCTTTTTCAATCTTGCAGAGGTAAAAAGAGGCTTCTTCAGACCTTTATCTGCTATGGCACTTATACTATATTTAATCCTGTAAAACACAAAACCTTAGATGTTACACAAATAACAATTGAAAATTGAGTCAGTAGCTGATGGAAAAGATTGTAAGAAAAAGCAAAGCAGCCTTTGTGAATATGATGGACATACCAGGGTTCATTGCAAAGGTTGTACTGTAATGTAACTTCACGCACAAATCTTTGTTGACGAAGAGCGTTCTGCGGAAGACAAAACCAAGATAAGTTGCAAAGATTTTGATAAACACACGACTGAGCTAGTTAAGCAATAAATAATCGAATAATCACCCTTTTGTAAAGTACAAAATAACAAATCACTGCAAAGTGTCATCCTTAAATATTCACATAGCAAGTAAAATCCTCACAATGCCGTTTACACACATGATTAAGAAATTTGCAAGTCGCAGTCACTCAACTAAAGGTTTTTCCTTGTTATTTCTTTTGTAGTGTAAGCCTAAACACAGTTAGCTCCGAGGTTGAAACATATCATATGAGTACATTAGTGTGAATACAGCATATATGATACGTAAATATATATAAACTGAATTATATCCAACAGTATATGATTAATATTCCTTATGAACTGAGGGGTCCTCAATTTTAACTTGATTGTTTTGTGAAAAATATTTATTTAGACACTAAAAAAATTCAAGGGAAAAGTGGCCTATATGTTGTCGTACTATATGCAAATCAGCAAAGAGAAAAATGAAGTTCAAAATGATCAGGCAAACAATTGTCACACATTAGCCATACTACAAATGTAACATGGAAGTGAATGTAACAAAAACAAAAACTCGAAGTACATGAATTGTAATAAATCTTCATGCATAAAGAAATCATTAAGGATATACCGAAGCTGCAGCTCTAGTAGTCATTGTACGTTCCACAACCACAGGAGCAAGGGTAGGTTCGACAGTGGATGTATGTGTAAGACAGGGTTCTAGATCAATAGTCCCACCACCTTTCTATAAAAAGGAAAAACAGCAAACAAAAAGGAATAAAATATGTGAAAAAAGGTGAAACAGAATTCACAAATCAGATAAAATCGGTCCAACTTCGTTCAAAAATGTGAGTATGTTTCTCACCTTGACGATGTGGCATCGCTCTACACGAAAACTGCAACCAATAGCGGCACCCCATGCACGTGAACGAACATTGTTCCGCAAGGTAGAAATGTAACCTGCAAATACCCAAAAAAAGGTACACCTAAGACACTTTCAACATAAACAAAGCCAGATGATGTGTATATATCAGTACAACCCACCATGCTGAGAAAATTATAGATACATCTGTATTATGAACAAATGAAGAACTTTTAGGAATTGAGATATATAAACATACAATTTTGCGGAGGGAGCACTCTGACGGTAGCTCGTAACTCCTGAATAGCAGATGGAGGGGGAGATGCAGTTGGGCGACAGAAACCAGTGTGCATTAGAACTGGGATATAAGAAAGAAAATATGTCAAGTTAAGATCACCAATTGATTCTGAAGATCTAAACCTTATGTTGTGGTCAGAACAAAAACATGTAAACATAGTGATAAAACCAATAAGCAGATAACTATGAACGCATAAGGCATACCTGCTACAAGATCAGAGTCATCAGTGTATACGTCTGTGCCCCATAACTGCCCACCTTTAACCTGTGAATGCAGATAACAGCAAAAGATGACGATAAAGGTTGAAAAATAGAGTTAAAGGATGTTTAGCACTTTATTGACATAAGTGAAATTAATCAAAATGCCTAAATATACGATGAAATCATATATATTACTTGGCGATTTGTAGCACAAACGTGTTCAGCTGGTATACGAATCTCAAGAGTAGGGCCACCATTTGAGCTTTCAGGTAGTTTATCAGATGCGGCAGATTCATATTCTTTCCATAGTTTTAACAATTCCTGCACGCATTCACCAACTCTGTATACTACAGTTGACACATCTTTCCCTGCATTCAAAACATCAAAACTTTTCATATGCAGAAAAACCATATACTTGGCTTATTGTGTCAAAACATAAGGGAAGCTATGATGTGGAAGATCAGCTACGGAACATACATGAAACGAAAAGAAATAAGTGACGCAATATAGAAGAAGCTACAAAACTTATAAATCTCATGCAGAAAGAGCAATTAATGCCATACACACAGTGAATTTGTTTTAGACCTGTAATATACAGATTTTCTTGCAGGCTATTAGAAAATAATGTGAATCTGGACTACATGTATAATAAGTTGTCTTGAATCTACTATTCTACTGGCAAAAGAATAGAGTTACATCTTGTGCGGTCGTAAATAATGGCAAGGTGCTTTTAGAGGTAGGTTCTCCCCGATACTTAACCCAAGAACAAAAATCAAATCATGCATAACAATGAAAAACAGTATAAAACCAACTTAAAGACCTACAGGGCATAACATTTTTACAAGGGTGGGTATTAGGAAAATCAACATGATCAAGCCACAAACATAAAGTATTAAAAAATTAATGCAAATCGATTCAGTATATAGCATTACCAATACATTTACACATGATAATGAGCCAAACAGATATTACTATCATAACCAAGACATGCTTTAACTCTCTATATGCACAAAAAAGGGGTAAAGGATCCAAAGAATATACATCAAGCATTTATGGTTATGAATCAGATAACCCATATATAATTCCTAAAGAAACTAATCACCAGTTAAGATAATTGAGCTATAAACATTGAAATTTCAGATAAAACCTATTATGAGGAATGTACCAGTTTCTGCGGAACAAAATCATCCGTTGTAATTACTAGTTTTTAATTTATTAGCATATACTGAATCAGGACACATGTAGTTTTTCTAAAAGCTTATCACCCATTACGAGAATCCAATTTCCATTGCTAATAATGCTAGAACAAAATTCAGTAGTTATGTATCATAATCTTGTAGAAAAAAGAATCCACCCTAAATACTAAATTAATAGTATTAGCATGTTTCTTGATCACTTTGAGTAAATTCCTAGCTACATAACCCACACCTAATTAAAATGCAAACCAAAACTCTATAGAAATACTGTAAAATCTAAGCAAACAAAATATTAGGATGCACAACAGGCCAGAAAGGTACGAAGTTGGACTAATTTGGATACGCTAGTAAATTTATTCAAATTACGACAAACCATCATAAAACTTCCTGACCAATAGTTCAAATAGATATTCTGCTTACCTGTAGACCTGCAAAATTATAAAAGGAGAAGATATGTCACCAGATGTACTAAGTTAGGAGGAAAAAAACGATATTAGAGAATATATAAGAAGCCATAAGTAACAACCACCGTGCATGTAATAATTAGCAGACAGAATGGTCACCCAGCAAGTAGAGACTAGAGATATCGGCTTAATTAATTAACATATATGATCAAGAGCAATAATATGATATCTCCGCTTAACGTGAATTTAAATTGTATATTTTCATTGATACATTTCAGCTTTTGATTTACTCTCACTGACATTGACAGTGCATTTTGGTTTTTTTATGGTCTACAGCGTTACATATGTGCTTCAATCGAAATCCAAAAAGATATTGATTGTTAAGAGGGTTGATTTTGCATGTTCAATATCCCAAACAAATTCGACCACTTACCATGTTCAAACTGAATTTAATATCATAGTTGTAGGACGTCAAGATTTACAAAGACATATAATTGCCATTATGAGAGGAACTACAAATAAATATTTTTCCTATAAGTTCTTAAGCTTCATTTAGTACTCTACCGACCTAGTTGCACATGACTGGGAACATTAAAGTTACGCATTATAGCAAAAAATATATCATGTCAGTTAATGAGACGTTATCAAAGATTATATATCAAGCTGTAAATGACATAATACGAAGGTTTCCATGATTAAGGGTATTAATGGTATATGAAGTCAATCTCCAATAGTACTATATAAAGCAATGAATTAATTTAGTGAAACATACCCATCATTATCCTGAGGACGAGATCTAAAACGAGGATCTCGGTTTCCAACTTGAGGACTGCCCCTTGGTCGAAGCATCCTTTTCCTCTGCTGAACACCATAATTAAAGCCATCTCTTTCCCTATCAGCACTTCCTTCAACATCAACACCTCCGTCATCTGAATCTTTATCAAACCCTTTGTTGCGTTTCTCCCCTTCATTATCACCATCTCTCTCCATCTTCTTATCTTTCGATTCCTTATCTAATTCCTTCCAATTTTCCGCACTTTTCTGCTCAACAACTCTTGACGATGAAACATCCATATCTTCTTTGTCATTCTGCAGACCCTCTTTCTCGTTCTTATCTCTCACTTTGTCCTTTTCTTTCGGTAACTCTTTCCTCTCAGTTTCTCTTTCCTCCTTTGACGGATCTTTCGTCTCTTTGTTATTTTCTCCCCATTCCCTATGTTTCACATCTTTCCTTTTCCTATCTCTTTCTTTAAGCCTATCATCATTAACTTTGTTCTCAGATGCAGTCTCGTGAGGTACATTATGATCCTTATCTTCTTTCGTTACATTGTCACCAACATTACTACGTGACACGTCCCTTGAATCCATATTTCCACCAGATGCATCAGGATACTTCCATGTTCTGTGGTGATCTTTCGCTTCGTTCCAGTTCAAGCTGCGACTATTATTCACTGGATACATAGCAGAAGGTTCATGCTTATATTCTCCTTTATAATCATGAGTATACCTAAAATCTTTATCATATTTAACACCTTGATACAACTCTCGTGATTCCGCCTTCCCATCACGGTTGTCAACCTTAAGATCTCTTACGTTACTTTCTTCGGGGTTCACAGCATGATCAGATTGTGGCTCATTTACAGACGATGGTTGCATACGATACATCGGAAGCGATCTTCTACTATCCATTTCGCGCATTTCAGTTCTTGGAACTTTTGGCATGCGGGAATCTTGCCCCATATCAAAAGAAGGAGCATGATACTCACTGGGAGCTGACGGGTTTGGTAGCTTTGAATTTGCGGGCCCCATCCCAGAGTACGCTCCAGAATCATCTTGTGCCGTATGGGTGTACCTAGATAGGGAGGGATGACCTCCGCTGTCATCATGCACCCGCTTATTTGGTGTACCACTCATACTGCTACTGCAAAATCAAATAACAAACACCGGTTATCTTCGCTGTAATAGGAATACGACCAATCATACTTCCAATAAAAAAAACAAATAAAAGGATGTAAAATAGAGCATAAATCGCCATAACTGATAACGATACCGAAATGGTATATTCGAATCCCTGTTTTAACACCCCGAAAAATACGCAAATCATCACAACAATCTATACGTTAGCCAAACAAAAAACCCTATAAATTCCATAGTGACTATTAAAAAAACATGAAATTGATAGAATACTAACAAAATCCAAGTTCTTATGATTCACGTAAAGCAAATTACTAAACAGAAATCCATAGTAATTAACTAATTAAGTTATCATAAAAAACGAAGATTTTAAAGTGCACACAATCATGTTCTTCTATTGATAACACAGCAACATTTATCTTTCCTGTTATAGTACCAAAATCAATCCTACTATCAATCACAAATGTATATAAAATGCGTAAAACAGCGCAAAAATCGCCATAACTGACATCACATCCTAAATGATATATCCATATATATGCATCCCCGACTCCCTGTTTTCAAAATTCATTTAACCGACAACAAAAAATAATACACTTATACAAGTTCAAAATAGGTATTAAAAAATCAAGCTCGTTAATCGATTAAAATCAATATATCAACACAAATTCACACTAACTATTAAAATTTAAAATAAACATAAAAGCGTGAAATTATAAATTACGCTAAGTAACACTTCTTTTAATTCGCATAAATCAAACTATTAAGCACAAATTCAAAATAATCATCAAAAAACACGAACTTTATATAACAACAATTAAAAAAAGGTGAGATTTATAAAATAAGCACTTGATTGTTCAGGAAAATAATCATCAAAAAATCCAATCAAATTCCTTAGCAAAAGTTTTTAGGTTAAACATGATAGTAAAAAAGTATACTTTTTGTTCAATCTCAAATAAGCACATTGAAATAAGCACCTCCCAATCAAAAACTGCTTATATACCATCAAATAACAACAATCAATCAAATTTATAAAATTCAAACACAATTGGTTCACAAAAAAATCAATCCATCATACATTTATTCAAAAAAAATACTAAAAACACGAACTTTATAAAATTAGAGATAAATCAAGCTCTTTTCGTTAACAAAAATCGATCAAAAACAAATTGACACAATGTGTCACACGTACCAATTGTTCAAAAGATGAAATTATACTTGATTGGAATTTTGTGAGCCGTTTGGTGTTAGAATTGGGGATTAGGGTTTCAAGTAATTTGAATATTAATAAAAATAATAAAGAAAAAATGAGAGTTAAAAGAGAGGAACTTACGAATTGAGAGAAGATGTTTGTAAAAATAAAAATACAGTGGGTCGGCTGGCTGAGGGGAGCAAAACAAAAGCAGATTTATATATAAGGTGGTCGTACCAAGTATTCAATTTTAATTTTTTTTTTTTTTTTTTTTTTTTTTTTTTTTTAATAAATCTATTCATAAAGATTTTTTTATTTTTTATTATTATTATTTTTTTTGTTATATTTTAGTTGGTTAAGATGTTTTCAATCTGAATCTATTGTAAACCACAGTAGGAAAAAGATGTGTGTGTTAATAAAGATATCATTTTCTGCACATCTTTATTACGTTTTATTCATTTACTATGTGACTCTTATGTGTTTGTTTAACAAACACATTTTGTCAACTCTTTTAGTTGTTTTGCCTCAGTTATACATCCATTCATCGTAGATTGCGGCGCTTCGCTTTAAATTTTAATCACTGTAACCACTTTTTATCGGCACCGACACAAATTTAACATAGATTCCATAAATGGACGCCATCCCTTTATTTGTTGTCACATCTTTAAGTTTTACTATTTATATTCATTACTGTACATTAAAGACTTTCTTTCCTTTTCTTGTTTCGCGAACAACTTACATCGTCTTCTAGTTTGGTATGCCTATACTTTCTCCCCAAGTTTCATGTTGCAACATAAAATCAATTACCATGTTACCTAATCTTTTCGCATATAGTCATGCGAATCCCGAACAATGACATACGTGCATTGATTCCATTAATTGTTCTTATGAATATATGAAAATTAGTACCTGAGTTTATTTGACTTTCGAAGCAAGCAACGTTAACAAGCTTTATCTCATAACCCATGGAAGTGAAGATCAAAGAAATATCATCAAGGTTTTTTAATGGATCATCTTAAGCTGTATGATCAAACTTTTACACCCTAAAGCGGTTTTAGGTATTTTATTACCAGAATGTTATTTTATAAGTTTGATTGTAACATCTATATGTTCGGAGACTTTTTATAAATTGTTAGTCAATATATTTAAGTGGGAAGTCAAACTTAAAGTTAAGTGTTAGTCATATGTGCTTGTGGGTATAGAAAGTTTTGTGTGGCCAAAACCTTAACAATAGGACTTGAGGCACCATTTATGCCACAAAGGGCAAACTTAGTCCAGTCAAACTCTCCCTTGACTTTCCATAATGGTGTGTTCTTGAGATGATTATATAAGAGAAAGGAAAAGAAGTGGGAAGAAATTGAAAAAAAAGTATGTTCTCAAGATTTTTTATGAGGAAGAAAGGAAAAGAAGTGGGAAGAATCGGGAAGAAGTTGTAGTGTTATTTTTTGTATAAGATGTTCCGCCCAAAACTGGGAAGAAGAGGGAAGAAGATAAGTGATCTTCTATCTCTTCTCTTCGCTTTTTTATTTTCTTTTAAAAATCATTCTCAAGAACGCAACATAAGTTTCTAGTAGAGTTTGGTGACCGAAGAACAAAGAAAAGTGAGAAACAAAGAAATTATTGGTGACTAAATCTTGGACAATTAGTGTCCCATTTCAACAGTTTAGCCCCTAGCAATCATCTCCTCAAGTAAGTAGCTCATAATCTTTGATTTGGTGGCATTTTTAAAGTTAGGGTTCATGAGATAATTTTTTTTTTTTTTTTTTTTTTTTTTTTTGGGGGGGGGGGGGGGGGGGTGTTGGTAAAGAAGGGTTTTACCAAAGTAATGATGATAAGCCTTAAGCCCCTTAATTGGGGTTGTGATTAAATGGTTGATTTTGAGGTTCAAGTATGATCAAAGTGGTTGATCAATCATGTGTATGTGAAAAAAGGTATTTGATATAAAGATTGGGTAGGTTATTATCCATTATTATATAATGAGAAGCATACTTATTTGATAGTGATTCTCGTTTAGGAATCAAAAAGTTGGTGATTGGTTATTGATAGTATAGTTATGGATTTGAGGTATGTAACTTTGGTTATAACATGTGGTTATATATTGATTTCATTATATTGTGTGTTTTTTGAATTAATGTGTTAATGGTATACGAACTTTGGTTTAGCAAGTACGGATAAATGCTAAAAATTAGGCTAGTAGGCATAACTAGCTAAAGTGAGCTTTAGTCTAGCAGTTATGTATTAACTAATGTATGTGACGAAATTATGTTGATAATCATTAATGAATGGTTATATGCTATGTATGCAAGAGTTAGCATGGTTAGCCTTGCGGACTAGTGATATTATGATTCAATTTATTTTGACATGGCTTGATAATTGTTGATAAATTTTATTTATGCAAGTTTTGGTTGGTTATAGTTATCTGGACTAGTTATGAATGTAAATGATGCTAGTATGATTGAATTATATATGATTATATGCTATTCCCGGTTACTTACTGAACATAAAGCTTATGTGTTAGTTGATAAATGTTTTTTAGGTTTATGTAGCAAATAAGGTCTTAGATAAAGGCCTAAAGATGTGACCAAAGAGCTTGTATCCCAATGGAACCTCATGTTATGTGATAAGCTCTCAAATCAAATAGTTGTGGTTTCAAGTCATGCTTAGGATATATGAAATTGATTTATGGTGTAAATGGTGTGAGATAGTTAAAATTGTCTCTCTAAAAAAGAAAAAATAACTAAAAATGCCTTAAGATGTGAAGCACATATTGGAAGCGCTTGCCGCTGTGATTAAGCAAGTAGTATTAGAACATGCTACAACAAGTTAAAACCCCATTGAGGCTATGTTTGGCGGAGGCTTATGAAGGGCTTATTGAGGCTTGGGCTTTTAAAATAAGTCAGCTTATAAAATAAGTCTCGTTTGTCATGGGGCTTATGGAAGGGCTTATAAAATAAGTCGGCTAAAAACTTTAGCCCCGTAAAGGGGCTAAAAACTTTAGCTCGGGGCTTTTTGAAGAATAAATTACTTATTTACCCACAAAAATATCTAACATATACTGATGACGTATAGTCTATATTTAGGCCACGAGCCCAAATGATAAACATCACTAAGGCCCAAACCCACCATGAGTAGGCTATTATAACTTGGGCCGCATTATTAACGGGATTGGGCTCACATAAGACCCAAAGCCCAACCAAACTATTTATGGTCTAGATAAGGATCTTCTATTTACGGATAAAGATCCTTGGACCGGATAAGCACCATGCGTGCTAAACGTAAGGAGCACGAAACCTACAAGGATTCTGCGCCTATAAAAGGAATAACATAATTCTCATTAGAGGTACGATTCACAAAACCTTAACTCTTTACGTAAACCTAAAACCGATTACTTACTCTCACGCCGGAGGATAATCGTGGGAGACAATCCCACGATAAGCCTAACGGTGTTGGTTTATTTTCTTAGTGCGCAGGTTTCAAGCATTAAGAGCCAATTGGTACGAGAGCAAGAGCCCAAACTAGGAACGCCCAACTTTTGTATCAACAAGTAGCGCCATCCATGGGACCCACACTAAGAACTAAGAACTAGAATGACGAAGAACAAAAAATCAAGCCAGCGGACTCCGCAGTTGGAAAAAACACGTGACCCCCGGAGGAAGAACCATCAAGATTCAACCTCTAGGCAGGCTTCTGGAACAACCAGTGCGCCTGGTCACCAAGAAACAGGACCAACCCTACCTCTCCTAGCGGTAGAATTGCCTATAAGGACTACCCAAGCCACTACAGTGGTCCCAAGCGTTGAAGAACTTCAGCGCACCCTCTTCAATACTCCCCACCAAACGGCACCTATAGTGGACAACATTGTGTCACCTGGCGCACCTAACCGAGATAGGGTGCCCAATACTGAGGCAGATATCCTTGCAGCGGACGAGGACGCACCTGATCTAACATTAAGTAATTTTGTATCCCAAAATTACGAAACCCTAACCGCCCTCATGCAAGAAGAAGCGAGGAAAAGGTCAAGTACGAGCCTGCAAGCCCGGCTCAACTTTGGTCTTGAACGCAAAGTATCATCACCGCGCCACCAAAGAGGAAGACGCGAAAATAATGAAAGACGTACCACTATCCATGATAGGCTTGGTACGATATCTGACTCACAATATTCAGAGGAATATGAAGATGGCGAGAGGCGCACTAATGTTCATTCCAGACTTGGCAGTCGAAGGATACAAGACCGATTAGGACGTCAACATTCACCAAGTGAAGGCTCCTCCAGGTCTGGGAGCAAGAGAATTCACGACAGATTAGGGAGGAGAACATCCCTAAGTGAAAGCCCCTCAAGCTCTTCCTCTGAAGGAAGCCGGCGCAAGCGCCGCAAAAGAGATTACTCTTCCTCCAGTGACTCCTCGGACAACGAGGATAAGGAAACAGGACACTGGAAATCCAGAGGGAGACGTCGCGAGGAAGAAGATGAAACATATCTCTTCCGTGGCGTCGCCAGAAAGTTGATGCCTTTACAAGACGCATCAGCGACTACTCTGATCATAAGAAAAGGCGCATGCCCACTAATGTTAAAACATATGACGGGACGGGTGATCCTGATGATCACCTAAAAAATTTTGAATCCGCCGCTACTATCGAAAATTGGCCACAACCTGTGTGGTGCCACATGTTTAACTCCACGTTAGTAGGGAATGCGCGCACGTGGTTTAGCAAGCTTCCACGAAGGAGCATTGGCGGGTTTGAAGAGTTGCGAAAAGCATTCCGTTTAAACTTTACCCAAAGAAAGAAGTGCGCTAAAAACCCTGTTGAACTAGCCAGAGTAAAACAGCGTCAAAGGGAATCAACCAGTGCTTATATGGAACGCTTTAAAGATGAATGTATACACGTAAAGGCGTGTCCCGAAGTCCTAAAAATCTCAGGGTTCATGAATGGGATCAATAACCCAGAACTCATCAGGAAGTTGAACGACAAGATTCCCCAAACCTTCGATGAACTAATGAAGCGCACAAGATCCTTCATACAAGGAGAAGCAGCTGTTGCGGATAGTAAAAAAGGCTACTCAAAATATAGGCAACAAGAACAGCCTAGGAGACAATCCAATGATCAGAGCAGCAACCGCAGCAAGAATTATCGCAGTCAGGGGAGTGGACGATATAATGACAAGTATACCCCTCTCACAAAGACTCCGAGGGAAATATTTGTAACAGAAGGCGCAAACTTCCCAAAACCTCCACCAATGCGCACCCCAGAGGACAAGCGCATAGGGAATGGATACTGCGAATACCATGGCCAAAAGGGCCATACAACCAACGAGTGTGTCCAGCTACGACAACTAATTGAAAAATTAGTAAAGGAAGGTAGGATGGATCACCTCGTAAAGAACATTAAAGAAGGGAAGGACAAGCAAAGGAATGGAGGCAAGAAAGAGCCTCCCAAAGATAAAGCGGACATCATCTACATGATACAATCATGGCAGCGCAAGACAAAGGAAAAAGTCAGCCAAAAGTTCTCTTCAGAAAAGGAGATATCCTTCCCCACTCTAGCTGCGGACAACGCAGTAATAGAGCCACTGACCATTGAGATACATACTGGGGGACATGACATCCGCCGTATGTATATCAATGGAGGAGCATCCACAGATATCCTGTATGAACATTGCTTTAAAAGGCTACGACCTGAGATACAAAGTCAATTGATACCAGCTACAACGTCGCTGACTGGGTTCACAGGAGAAAAGATATGGCCTATGGGGCAATTACGCTTACTTGTAGTTGTGGGCGATGAACAACGCTCAACAGCAACGTGGATAAATTTCATGGTAATCAAGTCTCCTTCACCGTACAACGGCATCATTGGGAGACCTGGAATATCAGCCATGCGCGCTGTACCATCCACAGCACATGGGATGCTTAAATTTCCAGTAGAAGGAGGGATTGTCACCCTCTACAACACCACAGTGCCACCTAAAGAGTGCAACGCAGTAACCAGTGAGGTGGAGAATATTCCAGAACAACGCGCAGAAAAAATGCCAAACTTAAAAGTCGCTATTCATCCTGATTACCCAGATCAACAAATATCGATTGGAGGATCTTTATCTGACAAAGGTAAAGCAGCTGTGTGCGCACTCTTGCAGAAGAACCTGAGTATTTTTGCGTGGGAACCAAAGCACATGACCGGAGTGCCACGCTCTATTACGGAGCACAAGCTACAAATCCGACAAGGATATCCCCCAATACGACAGAAGAAGCGCGGCCAGGCCCTAGATCGCGCAAAAGCTATCCTGAAAGAAGTACACAAACTTGTAGACGCAGGTATTATGCGCGAAGTATACTATCACGACTGGCTCTCTAATCCAGTAATGGTAAAGAAGAGCGATGGCAGTTGGAGGATGTGCGTGGACTTCACAGACCTCAATAAAGCATGTTCATAGGACTGCTACCCACTGCCAGAGATAGACTGGAAAGTAGAATCCCTGTGTGGATATCCTTTTAAATGCTTCCTAGACGCATACAAAGGGTACCATCAAATCCAGATGGCAGTGGAGGATGAAGAAAAAACAGCCTTCCACACAAGTCAAGGGGTCTATTGCTACACAAAAATGCCTTTTGGCCTAAAGAACGCAGGCGCGACATACCAACGATTGGTGGACATGGCTTTTGAAAAACAAGTAGGTCGCAACTTGGAGGTCTACGTTGATGACCTTGTCATACAGAGGAAGAATTGGTTCGCGACATCGAGGAGACGTTCAAAACATTGGGAAAAATAAACATGAAGTTAAATCCCAAGAAGTGCACCTTTGGTGCGACAGAAGGCGTGTTCCTTGGATATTTAATAGAACCTGATGGTATCAAGCCTTGCCCAGAAAAAATAAAAGCTGTTATCGATCTCCCCTCACCACGTACACTGAAAGAAGTCCAGTCATTAAACGGAAAGCTAGCTGGGCTAAACCGTTTTTTATCTAAGTCAGCAGACAAATCACTCCCTCTCTTTAAAACACTCACGAAGTGCACAAAAAAGGGAGACTTTCGTTGGACTACGAAAGCAGAAGAAGCCTTCCAACAGCTAAAACAGCACCTGGCATCACTTCCCAAACTTGTCGCACCGCGACCAGGGGAAGAGTTAATAATGTACTTATTTGCAACCCACGGAGCAGTCAGCGCAGTACTATTAACATATAGGAACTCCGTCCAAATACCCATATATTTTGTAAGCAAGGCATTGAAGAAAACAGAGACTAACTACAGCGCCATGGAAAAACTGGTCTTAGCTCTAGTATTCGCAGCTAAAAGACTGCGCAGATACTTTCAGGCGCACCCAATAGCTGTGATCACAGACCAGCCAATCAAACAAGTTATCTCTAAACCTGACGCATCATGGAGGCTACAAAAGTGGAGTGTGTTGTTGAGCGAGTATAACATCTCGTATAGACCACGCACTGCAATCAAGGGGCAGATATTAGCTGACTTTATTGTTGAAAAACCAGACACCGATACTCCAACTTCAATAAGCAAAACAGAGTTACAAGAACCTTGGATTCTATTCACAGACGGATCCTCATGCATGGATAGAGCAGGCGCAGGCCTTATCCTTACTAATCCAGAAGGAATGGAGTTCACCTACGCACTACGTTTCGAATTCATAGCCACAAACAATGAGGCAGAATACGAAGCCCTACTCGCTGGACTGCGTATTGCAATTCAAATGGGCATACGCAACCTAGAGGCAAACGTGGATTCCAGGCTAGTAGCTAATCATGTGTTAGGTGAATATGAAGTCAAGGATGAACACATGATCCAATACCTCAAAAAAACTAAGTCCTTAATTCAGAACTTTGATAGGTTCACAATCAAACAAGTACCTAGAGGGGACAACAGGAAAGCTGACGCGCTTAGCAAGATTGCATCTACAAGCTTTGCGCACCTATCAAAACAGGTATTGGTAGAAACTCTAAAAAACAAATCAATCTTGGAGATGGAAGTATCCACGGTGATAGAAGAACAAGATCCCACGTGGATGACACCTATCATTGAATTTATTAGCAAAGGAATCTTACCACAAGATCAAAAGGACGCTCGAAGAGTGCGGCGCACAGCACAGAGATTTGAACTAAGAGACGGCATCCTATATCGACGTTCATTCTTACAACCTTGGCTCCGATGCGTTGGACCTCTTCAAGCAGATTATGTACTCAGAGAAATCTACGCTGGATCATGTAGCATGCACTCAGGACCACGGTCCGTTGTGGCGCGCGCTCTGAGATCGGGATATTATTGGCCTACTATGCACCGCGACGCGCGAGATATGATAAAAAAATGCAGCAATTTCCAAGTACACAGGCCAATTCCGCGCCAACCATAACAAGAGTTAACCCCCATCACCTCACCATGGCCATTCTATAAATGGGGCATTGACATCGCAGGCCCTTTCCCAGTTGCAGCGGGAGGGCTAAAATTCCTCATTGTAGCCATAGACTACTTTACAAAGTGGATTGAGGCAAAAGCAGTGGTGAGCATCACTGGAAACCAGGTAAAACGCTTCGTATGGGACAATATTGTATGTCGTTACGGGCTACCTGGAGAAATTATCTCAGACAATGGGAAACAATTCTGCGACAACCCATTCAAAGATTGGTGCGCGCAATTGAATATCACACAACACTTTGCTTCAGTGAAACACCCACAAACCAATGGCTTGATTGAACGCGCGAACTGCAGCTTAGGCGAAGGGATAAAAGCGCGCCTTAACAGACATAAAGGAAAATGGGTGGACGAGGTATCACATGTTTTATGGGCGCATCGCACCACAATCAAAACCAGTACCGGAGACACACCATTTTCTCTTGTCTACGGAACAGAAGCCGTCATACCAGCTGAGATTGGAATGCCAACTATACGAACAGTGGAGGTAAACGTCACAACAAATGACGAGGAGCGGCGCATAGACTTGGACTTGCTAGAAGAAAGGCGCGAACGCGCAGCTATACGCGAAGCAAAGGCTAAAGCAAAAATGAAGAAGTATTATGATGCAAAAGTCAAACACACTTCTTTCAGGCCATGAGACTTTGTATACCGCGCTAACGACGCAAGCCACGCAGAAGATACAGGCAAGCTTGGACCCAAATGGGAAGGACCCTATGAGGTCACCGATGCGCTAGGTAATGGTGCATACAGGTTGCGCGATATGGAAGGTCACGAGCTGGCGCGCACTTGGAATATCTACAATCTCAAAAGATGCTATCTTTAGGAAAGGCTACGGCCCACAAACAGACACCTTTGCACTTTAGTATGTGCCCAATAATTGTTTGTCGTTGAATTTTCTTTTCTTTATTAGAAATTGTTTTTATTTTTCAAAAACTTGCAAGTATTAATAAAACGTTGTGGTTTCTAGCTAACTCCATAACACATTTTTTACTTTATTGTGCACATTCTTTTATGTTTCAATATTGTTATTTTATATTTTGCCTACATGGCGTGCATGCACTAATTAAGACCCACGATGGCAGAAAGGATGAGTAAACCTACTAACTAACTCGTTGAGTAAGAGGGTTGCAAACCCATCAAAATTGGATCACGCATCCTTGCTAAGCGCCTTACCTTCAAGACGTTGAAGTAAGATTTCCTTGCCCATTCCACAAAGGATGCGCAATATCATGTACACTGTACGAGCTTAGCAAATTAGGAGCCAAGACTCTTGGTCATTTAGTAAGACTTCGCAAAAAATAAAATAAAAAATAATGCAAGTCTATTTTTCGTACTTATGCTTTATTTTAAGTCACGCACTTAATTTAAAAATAGGTTCCAAACAAGTATCTTAATTGATCTTTTTTACAAAGGATAACAATTTCAGAACAGATACCATAACACGCAAAAGATACGATTTGTTATTTATACAATACTATACAAGTTACAAAAAACCTACACGCTATGACGATGTTCAGGACTATGTTCTGGGGCAGCGGAGCTTCCCGCCTCTTGCAGCTTTCTCAAAAGTAACGCATCCTTAGGCGATACGGTCGCTACGCTGACTGCAACTCCATCTGACCTGGGTATATGCGCAGCGCCCACACCACATAGGATGGCCTTACCCTTAACACCCCTTTTTCTTGGCTGCTCTCTCTGCGTGCAGTTCCAAGACCTCCTTAAGAGGAACCTCCTTCTCGAGAACGAAGGGGTTCAATATATCCCGCGGCTGCGCAAAAACGGGAACCTACAGCTGCGACTCGTCCGGCTTTAGAAAAAAGTCTGGCTGCGCCTCTGCATCCTCCAAAATGTGTCGCCCCAGGGTTAACCCCTCCATAATTAACTTTATGGGGTAATCCTTGTCGCGCTCCAGCCGCGCAATATGGGGAAGCTTAAGCAGCTTCATCCCCTCCATAGCCTTCATCAGCTCGTCATAGGCATCGGCATTATAACCGGGCACCTCAGCAAGTGCCACGGTCAGCAATTTCGCCTCATGGAGCTCCTCCATAGCTTGCGCCCTACCACGCTCCACGGCGCACTGAACGACCTTTCCAAAGGTCTCCACTACCTCCGGAGACTCTAAGGTACCCATCGCAGCCAGGCGCAGGCCATGACTGATCAACCACCTACACACGCAGAAAAAGGATGCATTAGAAGCAAAGAGAAAATTAATACACATAGTAAGGCAACATTGCGGAATATAAATACCTGCGCTTAGCAATTGTAGACATAAGATGAGGATATAATTCCTCATCGTATTCTATACTAAGGCCGCGCATCTTCTCCTCCTGCTCCTTCAATATCTTCTCCATGCGAAGGCGAAACTTATCTATATGGCCAAAATGCTTCGCCTTTTTTTCCTCCAGATACCTTACCCCCAAGTAAGGTTCGCCCTGAATTGATGCAGTTCCCCGCGCGCATGCTGAAACTCAGCCATCATGGTCAACTTTTCATCAGTGACCTTCTCAGCATGCGCCTTGGCGGACCCTACCTCCGCCTGCGCATCAGCTAACTGCGCACGGAGCAGGGCTATCTCCTCGTCTTTCTGCGCGAGACTACTGCTCTCGCCAACATACCGCGCCTTCAACTGAGTGACCAGCTCAGTCTGACGCTCAGTAGCAGCAGCTAACTCCTCCAAAAACTGCTCCGCAGATACCTCTCCAGCCACCTTCACTGTCTCCTCCACGTTTGCATTCTGAGGAGGGACCACGCTTTCCACAAAAGCTGCATCACCCTCTGCAGCTTGGTTACTACAAAGCATACATAGAAGGTTAGAACATATACGACAAGTAAAACAAAAAATAAGAAGAAAGGAAAAACATAGATATCACTTACAGAAGGGGAGAAGCCTTTGCAATCTCCTTCTCCGCGCCAGTGGCGGATGTGTCATCTTCTACGGATGACTCTTCATCCGCGATAAGATGGCGCCTCCTCTTGGAAGTGCCAATGCCATCAACCTCTCCTTTGCGCTTTAGACTCTGCGCTACAATCTCAGGCTCCAACACCTCCACGCTGTCAGAAGACTCAGCATGCAACTTCTCCACATGAGCAGGCTCCCCAGTAGGAGGCACACTTTGCACAGGCGTCACAAGCAAGGGAGGTGAATCCTCAGGACCAGCTTGCGCCAACGCAGTTAGGCGTCTCGCAGTAGCATCCAGAAGTGGCTCCTCATTATCCTTCAGAGGACGTACACCCACCGTCACCTGCTTCGGCTTCTCAAGCTTCACTACGGCGAATAAATCCATCTCTGCACAACAAATGAGCAAATAACAAAACACAGGTTAGTTAGTGGAAAGTACATATACAGGAACACTTACATTATTTGAAGCGAACAAATAAAAGGGACAAGCACCCACCCCGGCCGCTCTCATCAATGAAGGTTGGCACCTCGTCAGAACCATGGAAATAGTTGCGACTCAACCCCATGTGAACCAAAAACTCCTCCGGGTAGGGGTTAATGGGGATGCGGTTGGCATCAATCGTATCCGCATCCTCTGAGCTGTACGAACTGGGTGCGGGGCGCCCATCCCTTGGCAGCGTCTCTTGAGTATAAAACTCAAAAGGCGATGGAAAAACTATGTCATCCACCCAGAAAAACTTTTCCCTCCAATCCCTAAGGGAATCCACCTTCTCCGTATAACACTGAAGGCGTCCACCGCGCTTCGTAAAAGATACCCATCCATGCGACCACGCTGTGCGGTAAAAAGCACGGAATAGGTCAACAGTTGGGTTGACCGCTAGCAACCGACAGTTTATTTCAAAATTGGATACTTTTGTTGTACCTATACAGTGCAGCTGGGAAATGTGAAGGCGGTAGTGGTTGAGCAAATCGCTCAAGAATATGGATATGGGAATGCGCTGGTTCGCATACTCGAAGAAGCGCGTATATAACCCTATTTTTCCCGCAGGGAAATCTGCGATACACGCGTTGGCCTCCGGTACAACCGGATGCACGTCAAGAGGAATGAAATAATCCGAGGAGAACTGACGCAGTTCGTCCTCGTCCATTTCAGATGGAAATTCATTTAGCTGGCGAACCATTTCTTAATGAATAATAACAAGGGCACGTATTCACGGTTACCTAATAAACAGTTACTCTCTTTAAAAGAATGCTTGGAAGATTTTTAAAAATGGCGGAAGTGTGTTTTTATTGTGTGTTTTTTCAGTAAAAGGAGGCGATGTTTATATAGGGTTACATATACCCTAGTGTGCCAACCACGTGGAATCCACTATCGCAATCGTGTGGCTAGAAGACGATCGGGTACATGCACTTTTTCCCATTTCTCGAAACACACGTGGACACAACCCCCGTTTCCCAAGGCATTTTGAGGATATTTTGGACTAGATACATGGTCTTTAATATTGGGCGGTTACTTTTCCCGCCACACTTACCGTTGTTTTCTATAAGTCTAG
>JARVZY010004122.1:0-21451 GCA_030686995.1 Artemisia argyi
GATTTTATGATCATCGATGATAAAGGGGATAGATGCATGCCAATAATCCTTGGGGCACCATTCATCACCACCGCTAGGGCTGTCATTAAGTATGAAGGTAGGAAGATTGAGCTTAAATCTGGAAAAAGAAAGATTAGTTTCCCCATGACCCCGCGAAGTGGGCATGAGAATTTGAGTTGGAGAATGATCAAAAACAATATTGGCGCGACACCCATTCGTGTTCAGAATAAGATTCTTGCATGGGAGGCAAGAATCAAAAGCTATAAGAAAGCTAAGGATGAAAGGAGAAAAAGCAGTAAGGTTCAGGTTGAACTCGAACATACTCGACACGAAAAAAATCATACACCATTTGAGGAAGGGAACTTGGTGCTCTTGAGACACTTGGAAACAACAATACCACCCGATAAACCAAGTCCTTGGTGGTATGGGCCATTCACAATTGAAGGATTGAGCCAAGATGGGGTAGCTAAATTGAGAAGCAAATTAGGTGGAATGGTGATTGCGAGTATCGATAGATTAAGGCACTACCACCATAATAGTAATGATCGCAACTACATGGGGTATATCATTTCAAATGATGAAATCACGTAGTAACCCATGACCTTGAGTCTAGCTACAAGACTCGTAAATAAAGAAAAGCTCTTCTTGGGAGGCAACCCATGTTTTGTGTGATTTTATTTGTTTGATTGTTATTTGCTTCCGTATGCATGCTTAGTTTTTATTGTTGGTTGATCATGTTTCTCAATTAAAATGTGGAAATACTTTACTTTGTTGTTTTGGCCTAGTCTTAACTCCACCTAGAAGTATTTTTGCAAAAGATAAGTGTAAGGGGAAACCCCAAATATGTTTTTAAGAAACAAACCGATCATTATTCTCCACAATATTAAATGAACATGTATATTCGTATTTGTTAGAGTCAAATGCTTGTATTGAGTCATAATGAAGTTTTGCAGGATTTTTCAGGAAGTAGGACCAAGTTTTTCCAGAAATTTTCCGGAAACTTAACATAAGAATTTCTGCAGGTCCATTCTGACGGCGTCAGAGTTTTACTCTTGACGGTGTCAGGAGTTAAAATCTGGAAATTTTACCGGTTTTGTTTTTCTAACGGAGTCTTATGGTTTTTGTGAATTATTAAGTTTTATAATCTCCAGTAAATCTGCAAACTTCATTCCACAAGCATTATATCTTACTTTGTTTTCTAGGATTTAGTAACTTATATAGGATGCCGCCGATTTTACGCGAGGTTGTCTTGTCTATTTTTGTCAGGATTTACAGGTTATGTTCGACAAGGAGATGATTTATATTCTGGAAGGGAAGCTTTGATTGTTCATTTTCTTGGAGGAAGATTTAACCTGGCCATTCTATAATCCATACCGAGCAAATCAGGGGAGTATTTGATTTCATTCTCTTTACTTTTTCACTTTTACATTCTTTACTTGAACATTGGGGACAATGTTCATCTTAAGTGTAAGGGGAGGGTAAAAAGATGATACCTTACATATGCACTTTCGCTTGAGTTTGTTTTGTTTGATAGTAGATGTGTAATAAAACTATGAGAAATACTTGTTAGTGCAATTTTAGCGCCAAATTTAAATTTTTTTACAACATTTAGGAGTGAAACTTTAGCCATAGCAAGCGTCTCATGGATAGGAGATTGTATGACTAGCACATAACCGTATATTCAGAAAAATTTTCCAACCAAATATGTGAGGTTCGCCTTTAGATTTGATAGGAAAAGCATTCATTATTAGTGCTTATGAGTGTACCGGTAGCATTTAGATTCTAGAACTTGCGTTAGTGATGCATTTCGAGACCGCTAGTGAGACTACATTCGTGTGGTAGGATTTACTACATGATAAGAGGCATTAGGATCACCCTTGTGTTAAACCCGTATCATAATTACTTGACCATTTAAGTCATATTACTTGGCTAGTTAAGTCAACTAATTTTTCCCACACCCTTAGCGTTGTACTCATTTTTAGTACACGAAACCCCTAGTACACCCCTCCGAGCCTATCTTTTCGTTTCTAACTTTAAGCATTTTACTTAAAGGAAGAATTTGTTACACCCCACTTAAATGTACAACCAAATCGCCTTAGCCTTCCGTGTATGCGCTCATTTTTAGTGCATTATTGTTATTTGTTAAACCCTAAGTTAACTTTCTAATTGATTACATGGTTGCTAAGTCGAGTCATATCCTTGTACATATTGTTTTGGGACGATTGGGACTCATGGGTTAAGTACTTATTTTATGGAGTAATGGGGAAGAACATAATATTATTACCCCCATATGTGCGTTAATCTTAAAAGTGCTCCAAGTGTTTTGATTCTCTTAATACGAGTCATTAGATTAGTTTAATGTAAAGTATGTAAAGATTCAAGTGTAAGGGGAATTTTCATCCCCTATGATGTATTATTTTGGATGGTAGGGTAAGAGTGTATGCCAAAAAAAAAAAAAAAAATCGAAAAAAAACAAGAAAAAAAAAACGAAAAAAAAATAGATAAAGAAAAAAAAAAAAAAAAAAAAAAAAAACATACGGACTACCATCCCGTTTCATTCTATGTTCATTTTATGTTTTTGTTATTTTTCATTTATTAGTTTAAGTTGAGTCTAGTCTTGGCTTAGCAACGCCATATTGTACATGTAATTAACTAAGATTGTTAACTCGCCACCAGTAAAACTTCCTTTATCCAACAAAACCGTGTAATTCATATCCCTATACCTAACGTTACAACCCTTTAAAAGACCTCTTTGATAGTTTATCCTAGGTGCTTACGCCATGTGGTGGAGGTTTGATCCTTTCACAAGCCTATAATCTATTTTGCTATGACAGGTAGTGAGAGATATCTTCCGTTTCCATATTGTAATTTACACTTTATTACACCCGAGATATGTGAGTATCTAAACACTATTTGTGAGGTGCTTGTATATGACCTCCGTGCTTGTCTTTGGTCTTTAGTGGAACGATTATTTGTTGTAATTACTTTTATATTAGTGTTAAATGACCCCTAACTTGTCTTTTGAGTAGAATAAAAGCACATTTGCTTGAGGACAAGCAAATCTCAAGTGTAAGGGTATATGATGAGGCGAAAAATGATCCGTTTTTAGGGGGTCATTTAAGCCCGAATCCGAATTTATTTGATCAAATATTGCCCTAAATCGTTCCTTTTGTGATTTTAGGTACTTGGAGAGTGAATTCTGGAAAAGAAGCCATTTTGGACGTTTTTGGAGCATAAAAGTGAAGAAAACGGCAAAGTCTCAATTTTCCATGCTGGGAACAGTAGGTGACGGCGTCAAAAGTAATTTCCTGACGGCGTCAAACCTCAAGAATTAAAATCCGTAGTTCATGAAGGCGTCAAGAGTTTTCCTGACGGCGTCAAAACCCCAATAATTAAAATCCGTAGTTGATGACGGCGTCACACATAGGGCGTCAAGAGTAATTTGTGTGACGGCCTAGGCCTGACGGCGTCAGAAGTAGATCAAGGCCGTCCGAAGAAGTATTTGGCGGCGAGATGATGGCGTCACACCTTTGTTCTTGACGCCGTCATCCCTATTTTCCTATATATAGTTTTCTAGTTTTTCACATTTAAGGAGAGAAGTTTTGGAGAAACCCTAAAGACGATTTTGGTGCAACTTTTACAGGTTTTTCAAGGGTTCCAAACCCTTGATACCTTGCATTGTAATTGAGATAAGTGTTCTTCTAATTCAATCAATATATCTATGTGTTGGTTGTCTATATCTTGTTTTTGTCTCAATTCCATTATGCTAGGCTAGATCTCTTTTGTGTTTGCTTAGATCTAATGAAACCTAGATATTGATTATGTGTTGATTACTTGTTTATTCTTGTCTTGGATGAATGATTTATATGTTAGGCTTAAGAAAACTGGCAGATCTCCAAATGGTAACATGCTTGAACGTCTTAAGAAACATGAACCGAGGCGTACTAGGTCTTTATTGGTTGTATTTAATGCATGAGCCATTGTTTACAATCCCTATAGTTGTGCTGGGCATGGTGTAGGAGGAGATAAGAGCTCATAGAATTGGGGAGTTATGTATGCCACCCCATGAATAGTATTAAGGAATACGATCCGTCATCCATGCAATTATAACAAGTAATTAACGTGTAAAAGATATCTAGGGAGTAGTGAAATCTAAGTAAACACATTTTCTCCAATTACTGCTCACAACTTTAGTTTAATTAGTTTATTTTCATTTTTAGTATTTTATTTTGATTGCATCTTAGTTTTGGGTTAGTTGAATAGCAACTAATTCCCCCCACTCTTCCAAAACCCGAGATTTTAATCGCTTTCCATAAAATATAAAAACACAAAAATAATCATCCCTCACCTTTAGAACTAGTAATTAGGCTTTCTAATCCTAGCGACACTATTCCTAAGCTGAACGATCAATCCCCCGGTACTTATTACTATACTATACTACAACGATCAGGTACACTGCCTGGTGGGGGTTGTAAGCTTCTCGAGATCCCTCGAGAGGTAAAGCCTATTGCGATTCCCACGCATCAATTACCTTCCTTAGAGGTAGTGCTAATAGACTTCAACATAGACGATGAGTTAGATGCATTGCCCATAGGAGTAGCTCCCTTCTTAGGTTCACTAGTTGCCGCCTTAGGAGCATATCTGATGTTCTGTTTAACCGAGGTACCAACAAACTGACTTCCATTAGTAGACTTGGCTTTACCCTTCCTCTTTTTCTTACCAACCATTTAGAAACCCTCATTATTCAGCACTACATTAGGAGTAACAACATGTGGAGTAGAAACAGTAGGAGGACACACCATCTGTTTAGGACATTGATCATGAATGTGACCAAATATCTTGCATATATTACACTTGGGAGGCCTCCATTCATATTCAACACAGATAGTAGCTTTAGTAAAACCCTCCCCAGAAAGTGAAGGAAAACTAATAGTAACAATTTCACGAGATCAACCTCATAATTGACCTCAATAAGGCACCTAGCAAAACTATTTCTACCCCCATGAATCCTTACACATAGAACTTGTGTAAGAATCTAACATAATAGGTTTACCAATGAATGTAGCAATCAAACTAATACCATCATCTTCAAAAACATGAATAGGAACATCATGCAATTAAACCCATACTGGAATGCTGGTCAATTCTTCCTTATGCAAACTAGTATACTTAGACCATTTCTTGAGAATTATTGGAGATTTGCGTATCATCCAAGGACCACCTTCCAAAAAAACTTCTAAATAGCATCAAGTTTAAAGAAAAAGAAGCCTTTGGAATTCATCATAATCCTTTTCAGGCCATGTTTCACCCAGTTATACCTAGCATAGTATTCAACAACTGGAAACACCATCCTCTTTCCAATAAAATAGCCATATAAAGTGTGTTCCAACAGTGAACTAACCTTTTCAACCACTTTTTGGGGAATAGAAATGTTAACACCTTCAAATACAGGTTCGGCAACCAGGGGACGAAAATTAGTTTCAATTTTAGGATGATCATTATCCCTCAAACCCGCAGCTCCAACATAAGATGTAGCATTAGCATTGATGTCCAAAACTTGGATAATAGGAGACTCATGAGTAGGTTTAAGGGTCGTAGATTTAGCATTTGTTTCAGCCTCAAAAGCCTCCCACAAACCACAAGCAGCATCCATAACCATCGTTCGAACATCACTTTCCAATTCAGCCCACACCGGATAGTTACCAGCTTCACAACCCTTAGTGAATTCATCAATATCCTTTAGTGTTTTAAGCGACACACCAAACAAAGTATCAATATAATCATGCTTACTCTTAATAGACGACTTCATAGGTAAAGTAAAATCTACATCTTCAACAGTTTGATTTTTAAGAGGACTAAAGTTAACCTTTCGGTAATCTTCATTAGGTATTGTGGCATACGAAACCGGAGTCGTATGCGTGTCCCCTTCATCATGGTTCTTACTACCATCCAAGCTTGCCATCTTAGATGTGAAATTGTACAAAGTTGAGTTAATATCCTCCTCTCCCCCACCCTTGTCCATCACATAATAGCTTATAGACCCATGATTCCACGGGGATCTTATGAAGGAGTTATGTGTGTTTATAAATTATCAAACAACAATGAACTTAAATAGGTTCCATTATTTTTTGAAGAGAATAATATGTCAATGAGATGATAAACAACTTGGTTCGTAACTATTAAAAAAATAGACGGGCATGTATCATTTCTTCAACTGATAGATACTCTTGGAGAGCAAAACTATGTCGTTAACGTCGAACACTTGAATAGTCCATGTTCATTCCGTGAACACATAAATATGAAGACAACCCGCTCATGAAGATAGAAACTTGATGAGAGCTGAAAATATTTAACTTTAGATTACACGATATAATATTTACATAATCAACTTTATTGTTTTGCAAACATTATCTTACGGGATATGACTAAGAATCAAAAAATAATAAGAGATGGTACATTTAGTTGGTTACGAATAGCTAAGGTTATTTGAAGGTACGAAATTATTGATGTCAAAATTTCATAAATGTAAGCTATGTTTATCATTTTTCTTAAACTTATTAGTCCATGATAATTTTTATAACTTAAGTTGATGGCACCGTTACAAACCATCATCCAACATTTATAAAACAATTTATCCTCCAATTTAAACTCACAGCTAACATAACAACCTTTAAGGTCATTTATTTGTTATTTTTTTTTCTTAAAACAGTATAACAATAAATTAAGGGCGTGTTTGGTTAGTGGTATTTTTAGGTGGTATTTGACTTTAGGATTAAAGTTAGTCGTTTGTTTCATATCCTAAAGAAAAAATTTGTCCATCAGTCCTTTTCTGACAATCCCAATCAAGTAGCATACTTTTCTCTCTCTATTTTTGTTAATACGTGGGCTCATGTTATTCTTCTCACATTCATTTCTTATAAATAATATATAAATTTAATTTTTTATTCATATTAAATACTATAACTTTATAAAATAATATTTTATTTATATTTTAATATATTTTTTCTCTCTCTTCATAATTAATTTTCACTCTTTTAAACATATCCCAAATCCAAATCCTAAACTCAATCCAAACCCTAATCCAAACCCACTTATAAACCAAATGGACCCTAATAATATCAGTCCAGTTGACATAATCTTGTCTTTTCATCCACCTAGACTAAGTTAACAATAACAGTGTGTCTTCTTAAATTATACATCTGCATATTTGACGTCGTAAATACTATAGTAATAAACTAAATAAAGTAAATCATCATGAAATCCACTTTCTATTGTTGGTCTACAACTTCAAACTAAGCTCGTAAGCTAATTATCCAAATATCCATCAAACATATGGCATTAGTGTTAAATTTACAATGTGTTTGTTTAAGTACAAAACAGTCATCTGTCGCAACCTTGTTGTTTAGTTTATGCCTTTGAGTACTTGAGGGTGACAGTTTCCAACTCACAGTTGCAATACATTCAAATATCAAAGTCCACTCTCATTGAAGATAATCCCTATATCAAATAAACTTATATAGTCAAATAAACCATAACATAGACCAATACATATGTCAATAAATCCTATAAATAACATCCAAACACCCCGTTAAGCTCCACCCTATATCAAAATTAGCGTCACAAATATGAAACAACCTGAATTTCCCAAAAACATTATGTAGCTATCAAATGCAACAACCCAAACGTCTAACTCCAGACATCTCCGTCTCAAGTTTAAGATTAGCTATAATCTTCGTTGCCATTTTACTACGTAGAAGAAGTTTTATGAATATCTCCTGTCTGGTGTTGGTCTTAAATTATAGAAGATGGGTATTGACAGTGCTTTAAAGCTAAATGTAGTAGTTTATGTGATTCTTACTCTTCATGTTTTAGAAACCGAAACTTTACCATTTTGGAAGTTTAATTTATAAAGAGTGTTCTGCTATGATGCATTCCCTTAACCTAACTTTTTCAACAATAAACCTTATAAATGGGTCAATTTGGGATATGTATTACATCAAATGGGCTAAGCAAAATACTATCGCCAAACAATTTGAACCTCATCCTAAATGTATAAAAATGCATGAAAGCCCCCTACATCACTTAATTGAAAACGTTAGATAATTAACACATTATTAATAACCCGTTATTCAATCCATGATCCTGCCACATCTACTCGTAATTAGATTATCTTTTGTATTTAGTATCAGCAGGTATTTTAGATACATGATGCCATGACTAAGATAAAACTTAAATACACATACCTTATTTAGTTTCTTATTGGCAGAAGCAGTATCAATTGTTCGTCCATAAATCTTTCTCGTTAACTGGACAACAGACTTGTCACTTTGTTTCTCCTTCTGCTTTTCAATCCTATTACATCTAGACATCAACAATCTTCCACTTCTGATATCGAGCCGGTGTAGCTGGAAGGGGCTGCATCAACTCATCTATCCTGCAAGTAATTCGTAAGGTCAATATTAATAAGTTCATATCTTGAAAGATGGAAGCCCATTTTGAACTACATCATCTTACTATGAAACAACATATTATACAATTGATGAAAAAATTATTATGCATCTAATTACCCTAGCAACTCTGATCTGATGATACATCCTTCTAAAAGAATTATACCTGTCTGGGAAGATGCAGCAGCCTCTGCATCTATTCCTCCCGTTTTGTTGCCTCAGGTTTTGCTTGAATCATACAATCAACCTACCAGAATATATAGCAATAAAATGTCAAAGCACGAAAAATCTAAACAGATCATAGAATATATAGAAAGTACATCAAAGTATCAAGTTGTCCCAGAAGCTTCAGCTTACATATTTATGGAATGAATGTATCCGTTGTTGCTCAAGTGATAATTAAACTTTTGTTACACGTTGCCATAATCTTACGTGAAAAGTATAAAGCGCTGAACTTACCAAGAAAGGGATACCTCATTCAGAATGTACTTTAGCAGATCAGTTACTCATTAGAGAGAAATACTTCATTAACATAGAAGGTAAGGTGTTTTGTTATTGTTTTTGTTTGTTTTATCAAATATCAGAGTCGGATCTTGCAGCATACCTGATAATGTTGATACCTAAGCTCATAAATCAAACCAAACAATAATGTTAGGAATTATGTTTCCATTCTCATTCCACCTCTTACCTATACCCATACCAATTGTGATTCATGGCAACAAACCAAATGCTCCTTAAAGATTAAATAATTGATTAGTAACAGAACACTTAAAAGTAAGTTGGCAGAAGTGACTCACAAATGTAGACTGTAATTAGTCGGATTCACAACCCTTAGGGTTCATCCTTCATGTAAAAGACATATCGACAAATTTCATGTTGTTTATCATTTTTTGTTCAGTTATTTTTTTTATCTAAGGCTAATATAAACTACAGGATTGGATAGAAGAAATTCCGGCCTTCATAAAATTGATCGACAATAATTAAGCATTTTTAACTGTTGGTCTTGAAGAAATTTTATGAACCTAAAAGTCCTAAGAGAAAGACTAACACATAATTTTGGGCTATTGATATGGGAGTGAATCTACTTCGCAACTCTGTTCTCCCAACCATTGACTTTGCCTCAATTCATATTTACCATGTGTTTATACGAATGAGAAATGATAAATTATTTATGTTAATTTGTTGTTCCATGTAAACTAACTGGATCATATTAGTGAGAGAGAGAGAGAGAAAAAAAAGTGAGTAAGGAGTAACCTATTCAAGGTCACCAGAAGCTTGAGCTTGAATGGCATGTTTAATGCCCTGCGACTATACCTTCATGAAGAGGTCAACTTCTGGTTCTCTTTCTTTCGTTTATCGAGCGCTGTCAACAATTTTGAAACATATTAGTTATTTGTAACAGGTTTTAAAAAATATGGTTAAATGCAAAATGGTAAGCCAATGAAAGGAAGGCCACATCAACCGAGACATAGGACCCTCTACAATAGCAGATAAGCTTGAAGGTTGCTTAGCAGTTTGTTCAGATTCCATAATGTCATTTTCGAGTTTGGTGCCATTTTCAGTCGCAGTTATGGAATCAGTAAGTTTGCCTTTCACCCCCATGAGAGCTATAAGGTAAAGTTGATGTCCTTTTCCTTATTCGTGACTTGGCAGGTTTTATTAAATCAAAACGTTATCATGACTCGTTTTGCATACAATGTGTGAATATCTTAGGCTCTAAAGCACAGTCCATTAAACATATACCTATAAAATGGTCTATATGCAATGTAGAACCATAAAAGTAATAATAAAACATGTGATTTTGAGCACATAATCCATTTGGCATTAAGCAAAGCTCGGCGTGCACAAAAACATTTTGGCAATATCATTGCTTAGTCACAATGACTAAAATCTATATATAAGTCACCGTTGTCATACCTCCAGGATTACAACCATAATTCCTGCACCGAAAAAATATATCATATTACATTTAATCATTTTACTGCAACTACTACTGAATTTGATGAATAATATCAATTCAAAATAAACATATATTGTACAATATTTTTTTAAGTAATGGCAGCTAATTTTAAAATGGGTTACCATGAATCCGATGAATAATATTTCTACTTAGATAATACATTTGGGCTTTTTACTGTATCCTTTGTTTAGTAGTACTATCATATTGCTTCTCAAACGATCTCACATTTGGCTCTCTATATCTGAATAAACAAACAGACATTTCATCAAACACTTCGTGTGTAAGCAATTAGCTACAAACCCAAATTATATGTTTACCACAAATCCAACATAAAAATAATTACATGCTTTTTGAGACTTTAACTCAATCAGTGATGATATAGACACACAATTACCTGACTGTTTACTGAAGAACATAAATTCGATATGCTCGACTCATCACGTGCTACACTTTTGGCCTACAAAAAAATGATGACACAAACATAATTAAATCATGATAAAATGAAGCAGCCACACAGTTCTAAAACAACCACATCAATTAGTTTATCATATTTATAAACTATGCATATAGGAAGAAAAAAACATCAAAAAAACCAAATCAATCATATTACCATGGATCGGTAAAAGATAAATGCAACCAAATAAAAAAAAAAAAAAAAAAAAAAAAAAAAAAAAAAAAAAAAAAAAAAAACTTACAAATTATGCGGCGTTCCTCTCTTATGATCTAATCCCTGGCATCGCATTGAGATATTGGGTGGAATTCAAGATCATCCATGGTGGTTTTGAAACTGATCTGAGATGATACTCATGTTTTTTATTTTTGAATTGTGGTGTGTTTGAGATGAAAAGCTGTATGTTACAATGGAACATTAATTACATATATGAAATTGTATGTTATTTTTGGAAGTGTTTTTGAATCCTATGTAATTAATGTATTGATTGATTCTTATGAATTTTTGGCAAGGTGTAACTGATTTGGGAGTATTGAGTTGGTTAAATCGTAGTGGTTTAAGGATGAGAAATGAAGGATATCAATGAAGTGTTGTACAGTAACAAATGACGGACCAATCACAGAAGAGACACGTCACAAAATTAATTATAATGGGTGCTTCAAAGGCTTGTAGATTATTCTGGTTTATTATATAGTATAGATTATGTAATAATGAGGAGAGAGAAGATAGTTGATTGATAAATAGATTAGTTAGTCCTGGTTGAGGTAGATGAGATCAGATGATGATCATAACGATTTCATGGAATTACAAAGTCTCCTCTTAAACCTCCATCTCACAAATGAGCAAGAAAAATGCGAATGCATTATGGACAACACTAGAACCTTCACGGTAAAAGGTATGAGAAATCTAATCACCAATTCCTCGCAACCTCCTTACCCGAAACCAACTAGTTGGAATACACTTGTTACAATCAAGGTCAATATCGCTTCTTGGAGGATCACAAATTAAAGAATGACAACTAGAATCAACTTGGATCATAGGAGCATTGACCTTCACTCAGTTCGCTGCCCAATTTGCGATAATGATCATGAGACTGAAGAGCACGTCTTTGTCAATTGTTGTGTTGCAAAAACTACATGGAAAGAAGTTCTCAAGTGGTGGAATTTACACAATATACACATTAACAACCTTAACGATGTGTTTACTCTTGCAAGCCATGCAAACGTTCCACCAAAAAGATCCATCTTGCTTGATGCCGTTGCTCAATCTACTCATGGATCCTTTGGCGCTTCCGGATTGAATCTACCTTCAACTCCAAAAGACCAAATAAAGACCTCATTCTAAATGATGTTAAGCATTACACGTTTACGTGGATCTCAAATAGATATAGGAAAGCATCATTTGATTGATTTGGGTGGCTTTGTAACCATTGTTATGCCCTCTCTGACTAATTGTAATTATTTTCTAGCTCCTTGCTAGTTTTTAATCAAATTGCCGTTCGAAAAAAAAAAGTTTATTAAAATTTGTGCAAATTGAAAATAGACTTATAATTGAGGATGGAGGGAGTATAATACACAAAAAATGCTTCACCCGTCTCAAAATAATTGTCCACAAACAAAAACACACGGTTTAAGAAAAATATCATAATTACAACTTTCTCTTTCTTACGTTTTACAGAATGTCAATGTTTTACCGCCAATTAATTAATTTAGAACTTTGTAATAATAACCTCAAGTGAGAATAATATGATAAACTCAAACTAAATTTTTTATCTATTTTTGGAAGTAAACAATTAATTTGAGATAAATAAAAATAGAAATATGATACGGAAGGAAGGAGTAGTTAAAGTCAAAACTAGAAGGGAAGTAGTTTAAAATTTGAGTAAACTACACCGTTCGTCCTTGTGTTTGCGTTGACCGCAGCCTGTGGTCCTTTGAACAAAAAAATTGCACCGTTCATCCTTAACTCAGAAACGTTATGCACCATTAGTCCCTTCCTTTAACGGGGTGGACTAACGCTCGTAAACTTGTTTGCTTATGAGGATATAATAGTCATTTCGCACTATAAGGACGAACGGTGCAATTTTTCGCTTTTAGTCCATTTTTAACGCTTTCTTCCGTTTTTTTTACGTTTTCGCCCATTTTTTTTTACGTTTTCGCCCGTTTTAGTCCGTTTTTTTACGTTTTCATCCCGTCTTTTACGTTTCCATCCATTTTTTACGTTTTCGCCTGTTTATTTTACGTTTTCGTCTGATTTTTACGTTTTCATATGTTTTTTTACATTTTCGCCCGTTTATTTTACGTTTTGCTCCTTTTTTTACGTTTTTGTCTGTTTATTTTACGTTTTCGGATTTTTTTTACGTTTTCGTCCATTTTTTACGTTTTTGTCTTTTTTTTTTACCTTTCTGTCCGTATTTTTACGTTTTCGTCTATTTTTTTTTTACATTTTCGCCTGTTTTTTTACGTTTTCGTCTGTTTTTTACACTTTCGTCTATTTTTTTTACGTTTTCATCCGTTTTTCATGTTGTAATATGTTTTTTTTACGTTTTCGCCCATTTTATTATGTTGTCGACTTTTTTTTTTACGTTTTCGTAAGGGTGATCACGGTCCAAAAACCGGACCGACCAAGACCGGACCGGACCGAAGACCGAGAACCGGAAAAACCATAGACCGAGACCGGACCGGATGCGGTCGGTCCGGTCTCGGTCCGGTCGGGCTTCGGTCGGTCCGGTCCAATAAGGCAAGATTTGGCAAGTTTTTTTCGGGTTTTTGGTCGGTCCGGACCGGACCGAGGACCGAATTAGCCAAAAAGCTTAGACTGAGGACCGGACCGAATGTGGACGGTCCGGTCCGGTCCGGTCGGTTTTGTCGGTCGGTCCGGTCCATCCGGTTCGTTTGCTCAGCCCTACGTTTTCGTTCGCTTTTTTTATGTTGTCGTTTGTTTTTTTACATTTTCGTCTATTTTTTTATGTTGTCATCTGTTTTTTTATGTTTCCGTCCGTATTTTTACATTTTTGTCTATTTTTTTACGTTTTCATCTATGTTTTTACATTCTCATATGTTTTTTTATGTTAAAAAAATAGACGAAAACGTAAAAAAAGGATAAAAAAAAATAGGTGAAAACGGATAAGAATAGATAAAAGCAATATAAAAACGGATAAAAACGTAAAAAAATAGATGAAAACGTAAAAGATGAAAACGGATGGAAACGTAAAAAAAAGGGATGAAAATGTAAAAGAAGCTGACGGATGAAAACGTAAAAGATGAAAACGAATAAAACGGACAAAAACTTTAAAAAAAGGAATGAAAACGTAAAAAAATGAACGAAAACGTAAAAAACGGACGACAACATAAAAAAATGGACTAAAACGTAAAAAAACGGGCGGAAACGTAAAAAAACAGATGAAAACGTAAAAATACAGACGGAAACGTAAAAAAATGGGCGAAAACGCAAAAAACGGATGAAAACGTATGAAAACGGATAAGAAAAAATAAAAACGGATGAAGACCGATAAGTATGGATAAAAACGTAAGAAAAACGGACAAAACGTAAAAATAATGGGCGAAAACATGAAAAAATAGACGAAAACGAAAAAAAAATAGACGAAAACGTAAAAAAACGGACGAGCATGTAAAAAATGGACGAGAATGTAAAAAATGGACGAAAACATAATAAAGGGCGAAAACGTGAAATAAACAGATGAAAACGTAAAATAAACAGGCGAAAAAGTAAAAAAACTGATGAAAACGTAAAAACTGGATGAAAAAGTAAAATAAACAGGCGAAAACGTAAAAAAATGGATGGAAACGTAAAAAGCGGGATGAAAACGTAAAAAACGGACGAAAACGTAAAAAAATGACAAAATGGGCGAAAACGTAAAAAATGAAAGAAAGCGTGAAAAAAAGGACTAAAAGCGAAAAATTGCACCGTTCGTCCTTGTAGTGCGAAATGACGATTATACCCTAATAAGCAAACAAGTTAACGAGCGTTAGTCCACTCCGTTAGAGGGAGGGACTAATGGTGCATAACGTTTCTGGGTTAAGGATGAACGTTGCAATTTTTTTGGTCAAAGGACCACAGGCTGCGGTCAACGCAAACCACGAGGACAAACGGTGTAGTTTACTCTTAAAATTTTAAAATAAACATTTTTTTAGACGAATGTGGTATGAAACATATATAGTAAAAAAAGATACTCCGTATTTTGTTTTGCCGAAAATGTTAATAAGGTGGCACCAACTACTACCCTAGTGGAGTATGACTGTATGAGCGAAAGATACTTTATTTTGGTCACGTCTTCGTCAAATCCATCAAACGATAAACTTATTACTATTATTAATTCATCGGCCTATTTCTTTCTTTCTTTTATGTTACTGCTTATTAGATTTCGGTATAACTAAAACCTCATTTTTTTTCCCTTTTTTTTCTATTATTTTTTTTTTTTTTTTTACTGTAAATAGAAGATTCCAGTAGTACTCTTTAACTGTTGTTTGATTGTATGTATGGCTTTGATTTAACCTTATTTTTACTTTATATATGTTTTTTTCTTTTCTTGGGGAGTTTGTTTAAGCTTATTTTTGGGCTTATGAGTTTATGTAGTTTGGGCTTATGTTTCATAACCCTATGTTTTCTAGCTTATTTTAAAACTTATGGATGCATATAAGTTTATTATGGCATAATAAACTTACATAAAATCATAAGTTTCTAAATAAGCCCAAAAGATGGGCTTACAAAACATAAGCCGAAACCACATAAACTCATACGCCCAAAATAAGCATAAACAAATGACCCCATGTGGGATATAATTTTTTATATAATAAAATAATTACATCATTTCGTAGTATTTTTGCAAATCCCTTCTCATTGAAAAAAAAATAGACCAATAGGAGAGCTCGATTTTGCCACGTATGCGAAATCGAGCAATATGATTGGTCAATAGAAAGTCAAAATTAAATTAATTTTGGTCAAAGTTAATAAATTTGGTGGAGAAATTTGGTTAAGAAAAAAAGATAGAGTAATTAATAAAACATTGGTGGTTGAATTTTAAATAAATTATATAGAGATAAGTGTAAAACTACAAGTTTCCATATTTTTTAATAACTTTAGAAAAAAAAAACAAATAACCCCTTACACTTTATACCCCTTATACTTTATAATATTAACTTTGTTTAAAATTACATGAGTATTAGTATTAGTTTTTAGACTTTCATCCATTAAAATTACAAAATTTGATAAATATGCGAATTAGTTTTAGTATTGTTAATTTTAGACTTTTATCCATTAGAATATTTTTTTTAAGGGAAATGCTAACAACAGCCCTAAGGGTTGTCGTTAACAACAAACTCCACTTTTTTTGTTTCAAAATAATGCTAAAATTAGGACATAAGTAAAACATTTGCCACATTTTCGCTTATACAACCAATAAATGAAATGAATTACAAACGTGTTTGAGAAATAATAGGAGGTGATAACAAATTCATGATGATTTTGTTTGGACAATGCATATTTTTTTGAATAAAATGTGAAAAGTTTGTTGTTAATGACAACCCTATGGGTTTTTGTTAGTAAAACCCTTTTTTTTTAAATAAGGACTCATGTTATTCTATTTAAAAGTTTAATTTATGCGTACACGGGTTTGAGTATTAAATACGGCTAAATTATTAGTAACGGGAATATAAATATCAAATGGTAAATATGAGTTACTGTGATATGAAAATAAATATACGTGATTCTACTTATAACAACGACTCATGAAATTGTTATTTAAAATTTATATATGAATATCCATAAAAATATTTTAAAAACTTTACGGAGCATATTTTAACTTCATTAACGCGCATTATGTGCTACTAAACTCGCACATTTTGTAAAACATGATATCAATAGTTAAAATTAAACAATAACATCAACATCAACCTCAATATGTCTGTTAATTAAAAAGTTATACAAAGCTAATTTACTCATTTTGACTAGTGATATGCTCTAATAGGCTGCACCTTCTATGTTAGCTTCGCTTTTTATAAAGATAACGTCACACATGTGAAATGGACTAGATTAGATACTACAGGGACTACTATTGTCAAGTAGGCAAAGTAATGTTGTAATGAGCCTATAAATACCCCTCATGACTCTCCATGAGGGGTGTGGGAAAATGTGTGTATTGTTTCATTCATTTCATATTTAATATAAACCATTTTCTCCACCTTTCTCTCTCTACTTTCTCTCTCTAAAACAATGATGTATTTTGATCAACCGCGACCTCCAGAAGGTGATTCTTGGGTTCTACAATTGGTATCAGAGCAAACCGGGGGCGAATCGTGGTGTTTTTGGGTGAAAAATCGTGTTTTTTTTTTGGTGAAAAATCTCGGATCTGGTACTGTTCATCGAAGTTTTGTCGAGTTAGAAAAAATTTCGAGTTAGAAAATTTTTTTTATCGTGTTAGGATCTGACTTTATCGAGTTAGGAGTGGTATACCGAGTTAGGGTATCGAGTTTGAGAGCTGATTATCGAGTTAGAAAATTTCTTGCGAGTTTAGATTTTCTATCGAGTTAGGTATATTGACTTATCGAGTTTGGATCTTAAATCTTATCGAGTTAGGATCTAAAGTTGGCGAGTTAGCCTGTTCACCTAATCGTTTATCGAGTTAGGTTTTTTGTGGCTTATACCTAGACGAAACTCTGCCAAAATCAATCAGGTTTATCGAGTTAGGATCCAAGGTTACCGAGTTTGGAGCTTATCGAGTTTGGGAGGTTATCGAGTTAGCAAGGTTACCGAGTTAGGGACATTCTGAAAAGTTTGCGAGTTTGGGAGCTTTATCGAGTTACAAGAATGTTTCCGAGTTACAACGATTATCGAGTTAGGAGCTTTATCGAGTTACATGGTTTATCGAGTTAGACAAAAAAAAAAAAAAAAAAGTTTTTTGGCGATAAAATGGGAGTAAAATTTATTTTTGAGAGGAGACTAAACGTTCAATTTTTACGCGAGATTTTAATTTTGGTATAACGTTGAAAATTTTGGCCCGAAATTCAAATTTTTAGGCCAAAATTCAAATTTTTTGGGTGAAATTTGGCGTAAAAATTTTCAAAACTCAGATTTTTCTGGTAACCTTAGAATTGCATTTCATAGTGATTACCAAATTATGGGCGAGAAAGTTTTCCAATTTTATTTTTGGAGGGAAAATACGAAATCACTACGAATCACCCGAAATAGAATTTCAAGCTTCACCAAAACACACCACGGATTGCTTAAACGATCCTGATCAAGAATCACAATCAAATGACAACGGCTAGTATCGGATTTTTATGATTATGGGGATAATTCTTTATCACTTTTCTGGGTTTAAAGTACATTTCAAGGGCATGTGTACTTATTTATCTCAAAGTCTAGGGGTGGATGGATGCATGACTTTCGAAGATACTTGTTTGGGCAAACACTAAAGATAGTGATTAAGACTTGGATTATCTAGTTATACCCGATGTAAGGAGTTACATTGTAGTGCTCACGGGTTATAGCTATCACTTTAAGGAGTTACATTGTAGTACTCAGTGTCGCACGAAGTTGTGGATAGTTCAAGAGGTGGATATTTCATATATTGTTTGTTGGTTTGGGTATATGGCACTACCTATGCTTCAAGGAGTTACGTTGTAGTGCTCAGTATAGGTTCTTAGTCACACCATCGTACAAGATTAAGTCACATATCTAAGGGATGTTTACTTCATTCTCAGATTGGTTATATTGGGTTGTTTCTCTAGTCAACGGTCATTTACTAGCTGGTTGGAATTTGAAGAGGTCGCTTATAGGTTGAAGAGAAGAGATGAGATTGTAGAAAAAGAGAGTCATATCCTATCAGCATATTCTCACAAATTATGCTTTCATGGTCTATCTATATTGCATCAGAAGTGTAAAGTACGGGTAATTTTGGCATGTACACACAATAGTATGATGATTTCGATACATCGCAACCATCAGGAGGGAGAAGAACATGCCAAAAGAAGTAGTGTTTCATCTCTAGTACGTTGGTTGATCGAGGGAATTGTGCTTACACTAGAACCGAAAAAGTACTAATGATGTGTACATCGGAGCGTATTACCAACCTTCTGTGCAATACTATGTGAGTTATGCTATGATGCTCCAAGAATGACAACCATGGTGCAAACTCATTAGTATCTACCTTATCCGCTGCGAGATGAGAAGAGTGTTGTCAGTTCAGGAGGGAGCAGAAGAAAAAGAATAAAGGCTCACTAGTTAGAGGGAGTAATAACCTAACTAGACCATTACAGTTGAAGTTCAGAGCTACAAAGACCTTTGCCGTCAGTGTCAAAGATCATACGCCGAGATCATCGGAAGAGAGAACTTCAAGTCTGCCTCAGTATCTAGACTACAGAGACTCTGCGCTTCAACAACATCAACATAGTTTACTATTGTTGTAATTTACATGTTTATGTGTTTATAGGTCTCATTGTATCCATTCATGTGTGACGATATCTTGGAGGGAGATTGTTAGCTTCGCTTTTTATAAAGATAACGTCACACATGTGAAATGGACTAGATTAGATACTACAGGGACTACTATTGTCAAGTAGACAAAGTAATGTTGTAATGAGCCTATAAATACCCCTCATGACTCTCCATGAGGGGTGTGGGAAAGTGTGTGTATTGTTTCATTCATTTCATATTTAATATAAACCATTTTCTCCACCTTTCTCTCTCTACTTTCTCTCTCTAAAGCAATGATGTATTTTGATCAACCGCGACCTCCAGAAGGTGATTCTTGGGTTCTACATTCTATTTTTTATTACTTTAACAGAAAGTGTATTTTGCGCGTTGTTAAGTTTGAAAGAAATGAAGAAAAAAAAAGTGTACGTTTTGTGCCAATAATTTGAGTATTAGCTGATTGATGTTTCATTTAGGATGTTTTATATACCAGTTGGTCCTTATACGTTATTTATTCGAACTTGACACATTAAGAGACTGGGAATACAAATTCATCACCAAGTATGCTAAAGTAGGAACCATAAAAACCCCCGAAACTACACCTGATGCATCAACAACGGATTTACTTTGAAGGTTACTTAGAACATATATTTGATATAATAATTTGCTTATATGGTATATGTGTTTATTGAATTTTAAAATCAAGTTGTCTCTTGAATTTTCATATACTTAAACGGTTAACTCACATAATCCCAAGTTAACGTTATATAAATGCCTTTGTCTCAGGCACTGATATGTGTTGCATTAACCTTATTCCAAAGTTGCAACAAAAAAATAAATGTCACAAGTATTTGATGAGTTAATTGCTTTTGAATTTGTTGTAATATAGGATAATGATGATCTAGAAAGAGATGTAACTAATATGTCTCATTCATTTGAAAATCTGCTGCGAAAAGAATGAGCCGATTTACTAAAGTAGGACTTGCTTAAGTTATTGGAGTTTGGGACTGTTATTTTCTACTAATTATAGTAAGTTTTTAAAGGGTTTTGGGACCGTCTTAATAGTTAGATTCGTGGTGATTAGGATTGTTTTAATGGTTGTCTTAATAGTTATTAAAGGGTTTTTGTTACTGTTTTAATTGCAGAATTCAAGGTGTTTGAGGCTGTTTTTAATAGCTGAATTGATGGGTGCATGAAACTGACTTGATAGCTGAATTCAAGGGTGTTTGAGACTATTTCAATTGCTAATTTCAGGGGTGTTTGGAACTTTAATAATTGCCGAATACAAGGTTGTTGCGACTATTTTTAATAGGCATTGTTATTGCAAAATAAATTTGACTTATACTAAATTAATAGATGTAAAGTTCAAAACATTTTAAGATAATATATCGTTATTAAATACATGATAAAATTTTTATGTCAAAACCCCGTGCGTGCACGGGTATTATTGTTAGAATATGGACATTATTTTAGTAGTCGTGTGTTAGGATCGAACTCGAGATCACGGGATTGCACACTTTACGTATGAGTATTAAAGATTAATACTTGAATATAAATGTTGTATTCATTTATTAATTATCACAAAACATATAAACGTTTATTAGTATATAAGATATATGACTAATGGACGTTAAATTAAAAGAACGAGGACTAGAATGAAATTAGAAGTCAAGAAGGTTCCGGATCCCCTCCATTCCTTGTGGGCCGATCGGATTTGTATGGGTTTACCCAACCCACACAAAACTTGAGCTCTAAGTTTCTTATAGTATATATACACATCAAAGGTTTAGGTTTTTGGTACTCTTGTGCACACACACAAAAACCTAAAATCTTTTCTCTCTTGTTCTTTTTCTTTGGTCGATCGTATTATGCCCTCTCCAAGGGATAATCGATTTTTGTTAAACAAATATTGTTTTGGTTTAAGTTTTGTGAATTAATTACTAGCATAACTTTAATACGTTATAGTACGTGTGTACAAGAACGTGATACAATCACACTATTGATTGCATCTTGGATTGAATTACAAAAAGGTAAGGGGTAATTCTTATAATCCTTATAAACCCTAATTAGGGTTCTTGGTTCCGGAAGATTGCTTTGATTCTTGTTCGGGCTAGAATCATAAAGGTATGTTTACTATTTATATTAATGATTAATTAATTACAT
>JARVZY010000073.1:0-69453 GCA_030686995.1 Artemisia argyi
TTCTTACGCATGCGTATAGTATTATGATATGTATTAATGAGTTCGTTTACTTTAACCTTTTATGAACGATTCAGTGATCTCCGAAACATTTTCGCTACTTTACTTTATTTCCTTTTGATGATATTGACATTCGGTGTACTTTGTCAATTCCACTAGCTATTTTATTGTTCAACTCTGAGTGTGAACATTCTTCTTATGCCTTTGAATCATGTATGTTGTTTTCATTATCTATTCTTTGGAAATCTTTCAATTGATGGGAGTACGACCTTAACTTGTCATCTTGGATCATGCCATCCTTTGGCACGTACCTTGGAAATGCGATTGACTAATGTCATGTTATTATTCTCGTTACTTCTTCTTATGTTTTTGATGAATCATGTCGTTAAGTAGACATTCTTTTATTTATTGTAGCACTTAATCTTGTTATGTATTTTGTTTTGTGATGGACATACTTAAGTAGGATGATTTATAATCGTCTTATTGAAATGAATTGGGACGCTACTTCATTTGAATAAGGAAATTATAAATCGCCGAACCATAAATTCATAGATCGTCACTTACATGGATTGGGACGCCTCTTTATGTAATTGACGAGTTATGAATGAGTGGGTTATGTGTATCCACCATAGCGTATGTACGAATCATTCTTTGGGCTATGAACTCCTCTCGACTCGTAATTTGTTATGTGTATTTTTCCAATTTTTGTATCGACCGCCGCGAGCTTGATAAGCTAATAGTAATGTACTATTATTCGCTTCCACGAATTAACGACTTGATAAATTCCTTGTCTCCCAATGTCTTATCGCCAACACTTTTATTCTATCATTTCCTTTAAGGACCCTCATGACATTCTATTCGTTCCCTCATACCATTGCTTATACATTACGTGATTTCTATCACTTGTTCTATCTTCGTTGCTACCTTTTTACTTTGTCAAAATCCCGAGCACAAAATGCATTAAGCACCTCCATGGGCTTCTATAAAATTTTTATGAGTCTTTATGAAAATTTTACAAATATTTCACAAGTGTTTAAATTACCAAAATGACCTTCTTAAGTTAAAGAGTCAGTTCTAACCACCCTCTTTTGTAAAAACCATGACTAATAATTATAATGACACCATGCCCTATCTTTCAAATTACACTTTTTAGACATCATATTTTAATCACGTCTTGAGGATATGACTGATTTAAACTTCGTTTTAACTAATGATTCCTAAAAATTTGAAAATAGACATTCTACAATCACAACCATAAACCCGAGTTTCAACATGGCTTTTATACATGCTTCCATCCCAAAAATCTTTAAAACGACCAAAAATGATTAAGAAGAATTGAGCGCCGGGACGTCGCTCTCTTAAGGGGTACGTGCTGTGACATTTCAAAAATTTCATGTCATTAATCTTAATACTATTTAACTATTCTATTTTTAAATAATTAACTTCGTCGGAAGTTATCCTCGTTTTGTCATAACACGTTCAATTAATTCAACCGCGACGAGATTACGTCCATTCTACACTTTTTTATGCATCATTGTTTCTTTATAATCCTATTTTAAAAGTCACTTTTCAATTTTTCCATTTTTACGTAAACCTTGCACCTTTACGTTTTACCCGATTTAAATATACGTTTTAAGGTTTTGACAAAGTAAACCAACCCTAAACTATGATAATTTACATATTTTATGAATTTTTAAACTATTTCATGTTTACTAAAGAGTTTTATACTTGTCGTGTCATTTTTATAGCTTACGTCACTTTTATCAAGAACCGGTGTCACCAAACGTGTTTTCGACTCACGGTTTCATTTTTAACAACATTTAAACACTCCGATAAACCCAAGGCTCTCATGAAATATTAAAATTAGCCATTTTAACACTTCATAACAACTTCATAAAATTTTTATAACACTTTTCAAAAATTCACGTTTTCAGGTCACCCGGTACTGCGTAATTCGCGGTTTTAAGACTGTATGCTTGATTTAAACCCCACAAACACACTAATACACAAAATATTAATCCAATATTAATTAAATATGATCTTAATCTTTATTTTTCAAGCTTTGGTTGTTCACCACTCTTCAAATTTCCAATTTACCACTTAAAACCCGTAATTACTACTCATTACCTTACATAGTCCACTCCAACACTTATACATGACATCCACACTTCATTTACTTATCATTTTTACAAAATAAATAATTAAATCTCCTCCTTTAACCCCCCGAAACCGGCCATAATAAACCCAAACACACTCCACCCCTTTTTCTTTCATTTTCAAGAAATTTATTCATCATTTTCTCTCATACATGCACACCTAACTAAACCATCCAACTTTTCCTCCCTCTCCTCCATTGTTGCTGCCACGAATCACCATCAAACCACCCTCACCTCTGTGATTTTTCATCATCAAAATAATCTCCATAACATTCCTTTGAAGACCCTTGAAGAAGATGGTGATTTGAATCAAAGATTTGAAGGTTTTCTTGATGTTTCTTGATGTTTTATTGAAGTTTTATTGAAGTCTTCCTCAAGATTGATTAGAGTTTATTCCATCAGCCCCTAATCATATTTTTAAGGCTAGAAGAGAAGTGTTTCATTAGCTTTGGTGTCAATTGGGTCATTTTTATTCAAGCCCTAATTAGGTTGTTTGTGATTTTCACTTCTAGTAAGTTAATCCCATCATCCTCTTTGATTTTTGTCACATGCAAATGGTTTTTGTTATTTAATTAATTATTGATTTTCTGATTTTGATGAGTTCTTGTGTATGAGATATGTTATAAGAGGTTTAGATGGCATTGCATGGTATTGGATAGTGTTAGAATTGATGTTTGGATGGATTTTGAGGTTGATTATAGGGACTGTTTTAGACCAGCAGATAAAACGAATTGGTGTGCAATATTTTTGGCTTATGGCCTTCTGGGAAATTACATTTTTAGATAACTATATGTCTTAGCTTCAAGTGGCGAATTGGAGGGTTTATCAACTCCTCCGAATGAATGAGTTATAGTCGTTTTGCTAAAATTGATCAGTTCTGAACTACTGTTGTTAAAAGGAGTTTAACTCCAGGTTTTTACACTAAAATTGTTGGAATAAAAGTTGAGACCTGTAGTATACATCTTAGGCTAACTTCTCCAAGTGGAATCACTTTAATAGCTATCACGGTTTGGGAAATACGTTAAAATTAATGTTTCGTAGGAAAAGTTGGGACTGCTGCAGATCAGCAGCATATATGGGTTAATTGCAGAAAACTTTTAGCCTAAGAAGGTCTATATTATTTGATGGGATTATGGAAATAAGTTTAAGGTACATGTGTCGAATTGGATAGGGTGATATCTCCTCCGGATGAGTGAGATACGGTTGTTTTATGGAAACATGTCAATTCTGGAGCTGCTGATGGAAAACATGTTTTTGCTCCAGATTTTTGTACATTAAGCTTAGGTTTTAAAACATGGTTCAACACTAGACATTATAATCTTTCACCTCCAATTGGTTTCAACTTAATAGCTATTACAGAACATTATTTATGACCAAAACCGTAAGCGTTAGAATTTCAGCGAACTTTCTGGTTGGAGTTATAGTTAGTGAAAACTCGCTTCCCGTTGATTGGTAAATGATTTGATTGAATGGCCTAATGTTTTGCAAACTAAACTTAAGTATATTTCCAGGGGTGAAAGCCCCATCCTTGTATCTTTTGCAGGTTAAGAGATACGATGGCGTGGAGTTGACTAAAATTCAGCAACATGGTTTTTACGTCTTGTCTTGAAATCTAAAACATGTAGATACAAATAGGTGAAACAAGAATTAAGGAATGAAACTTAGTAGGTGTTTTATTACCTATAAGATCAGGTCACAAACCATATTAGTAGTAAAAATACCTTGGGTTAAGTTTTAGTGCAATGCCATGCTTATCTCGGAAACATATCTCGTGACCATTTGATTTACTTTTTCATATCGCTCTTCTTTATCATTCTAAGTCGCGTCACGTCTTTTAGGTTGTGCTTAGACGCTTCGCACTCGTCCGAATATCCATTTTACTTCTGATCTTGTTGCTCTTAAGGTGAGTTCATAGCCTCGCTTTTACTTATTTAAACGTTTTATAAACCTCGCGAGGGGGATACATGCCAGTTTTACAAACGGAATACAAGTAGTTTCATGATTACATAATTATAGACATTGAGTACCTTTGCAAACAAGTCCCTAATTTCTTGAACCATTAATTACGTGCGTAAACGCTAGTATTATAGATATGCATATTTGGCCAGGCAGGCCTGTCCGGGTGAGTAGCGCTCATTTGACAACTGTGGGTCAAACGGACATATAATATTGAGAATTGAGGTAAATGGCAATTGAATACCTTGTGAGGGGCATTGAAACTTGGCCAAGGTTCGGTTTCATGAGCTCAATGCTATAAATCTTATTTCCCGACTTGTATTTGTTACATGTCAACTTAATTACGGGCGTAGCCCAACTTCTTTTAAACTGAATTATCTTGTATTCACTGATTACTTATTAAACTTTATGAATTCACTCAACTTTATGTTGAATTTTTAGCATGTATTTTCTCAGGTATTATTTTGCTAGTTGAGCATTGGGAGCAATCGGAGTCGCGTGGATATCAAATATTGAAGGACTTGTTTTCTTCACATTCGATTATTATTATATTTTTTTATATGCAAATGAGTCATGTTTGAACTCTTGTAACTTAAAGTTTTTAATAAAATTTGTTGGGACCTTTGTACTCTGATTTATCAAATCGAATGTGACATTTTATTAAACGTCTCTTTTGAGGTCGTGTTATGTAACTTGTTTTTATGAATTTTGAAGTGACACCCAAATTGGTATTCCGCTACGTTGTAAATTTTGGGGGTGTCACAGTTTTCATATAGGCACACACTAGAACATCCACATTATAATAGTGGTTTACGTAACCTAAAATGTGAAATTTTGTTGTTCTAGGAATCATCATGCCTTCGCTAACCCACTACGACCACAAGGACACCATTAAGTACCTACCAAAACACCACAAAACCAAAGGCCTTACCCCAAACCAAGTAAACGTTTTCAAAGCCCTAGAAAAAAACTATGTCCATGAGGGTAGAACCATTGACCCGTCTTTCCTAGAAGGCACAAACCTTTACGCCGAATTTGCCACAATCAACTTTGAGTGTCTTTTGAATATCGACGAGCCTATTTGTCCTAGATTCATTCTAGAGTTCTATGCATCTTCCGTCCTCTCCACGGATGATTATGGTCATATGTCTATCAACTTTAGGGTTAGTAGTCATCAATACTCCTTCACTCTTGAGGAGTTTGCTCAAATTGTAGGTGTCCTAAACCGTGGTATTTGCCTTTATTCCTACTTGCACTCCCTCTCAACTCTTGACAACCTCCAAGACCGTATCCATCCTTATGACACACCCCTTGTCTCAAAAGATGTACTCCGTGACCACCTCTTTGTTAGGACCACCAACACTAGGAGAACCCGTTCGGGAAATGAGGTCGATAAGGACCCATATGGAATGGAAATGAATGAACTTAAGTCCCAATTCAAAAAATGGGAGGAAGTCCTTAGAGCCAATGTGATTAGCACAATAGGAAACCGAGATCATATCAACCTTTGCCTTTGCTACATGCTCTACTCCTTGTCCGTTAGGCAACCTTTCAACCTTGCCTACTACATGGCCAAAAGAATGGCCGACATTCCCGTGCATGGCACAACGGCTATGCCGTATGGAATGCTCTTGACCCGTCTCTTTAGGTTCATCTCACCCATTCCACCAACTCCAAATGGCCTTCGTCTTGACTACACTCTCATTCCACACACCTTTGTTCCACTTAGTGATAAGAGAGTGTACAAAGCCCAAGGAAAACGTCCTCATCATCGTCTTCCTCAATGAGTGAAGATGACAATTTGCCAAACTCTAGGCTCCCACCTCTCGAATACCTATCCCAACTTCCGTATAATCCAAACGAGTCGGCGGAGTTCAAGCAAACAAAGGGGATGTTTAAGAATCTTGGAAGATTCCTTGGAAAGCTCAAGAACAAGATTGACCATCAATGAGAGCGGGTGTGTAGGAGTGTTTGGCACTAGGTGCTATTTGAACAAATTTGGTTGTTTAAACAATGTTTGTGATGTACTTGTAGGTTGGTACAATGGTTGATACTATTTGGAACTTGTTTTATCTAACTTTGATGCAGGATGACAACTTTTGGCAAGTTGTCAAATTTTCAAGTTTATGATATTTTCACTAAGTATAGTGAAATTCTCGACCTCAAGGACAAAGTCCTATGAAATGTGTGTTTACGTGTCTATTTTTTGCATTGCCTAACCAGAAATGCCTTATCATTTTGATTTTAGGAGTTTTCGAAAATTTTGAAAATCGTCTCGCGGGTCAAAAACACGGACTGCCTATTTTTGGAGCTCTGGCGGATCTGGAGGTACCCAAAATTGGGTTCCGCCAGTGCAATTTCTGGGAATCCCATAAATGGCCCAACGGACCAGGCGGCACCCTCAAATGGGTTCCGCCTGTGTATTCTGAGGGTGCCGCCAGAAGCCTGCAGAATTTTTGTTTCTATTTTCAACAATTCAACATCCAAACACCAAAATCCAATCCTTTTAGGTAGAAACCCATTTCTTGCAATATGTTTTGCATAATAGGGAACTTCTTCTTCCATAAACTTAACCAAAACCATTTCCCGCCAAAATTCAAAATTTGCCATAACAACCTCAAGGACCCCTCGCACATAAAGGAAGGAACCCTTTTAAAGGATTCTTGAAATCCCTGAGATTTATACTCCAACAAATCCACCAAAACCACTAAGAATTTAGTGCAAAACTTGTCTTCTCACTTCACCATTTTCATTGGATTGCTTTCCATGATTTGACAACCCATAATTACTTTTCCAAATCATTAGAAACCTCCATTTTTGTATGGACTAACATCAAATCCAAAAACTCCTTTCAACAATCCTTCAACACTATAAATTAAGCCATCCTAAACACTATCAAATCACATCTTCTTCATCACAATTTCTGAACTTCTAAACCATTTTTCACCATGACTAAGTCAACAATCACCTCTCAACCATCACGACCCATCCGGAAAACCGCCCGGATTAGTGTTAAACCACTATGGTCTAATCAACCCATCAACCTAAGCTCCCCATCTTCGGATGAATTCACCTCACCCATAAAAAATGAACACTTTTTGAACCTTGCATCTCCATCTCCATCACCCAATGAACCAAATGAGCTCACTCCACCACCTACTAAATCACCAAACGACCCAACTCCACCAAGTGCTCCAACCCAACCATCCAAAACTTCATCACCATCACCATTACCCAAAATTGAACCTATGGAGTTATGTGGGTCTCCTCCCACATCACCACACCCTTTTGTGAAAGATCTAAATGATCTTCCACCAAGACCTTCACAACCACCACCTTTTTCACCAAGGTCAATTCTTGACCAAAATGAGCATTTTAACCACACCCAACCACCACAACAAGTATACCATCAACCCAAACCATTGTTGTTTCACCTCATCTACAATGACATCCATGGCCCTCTTTATGGAGAACTAAACTTTGAAAACCATGATCACCAAATTCCACCACATTCTCAAGCCCAAACCTTTGAATCCTTCTTTCCCTCATATGAGGATATACAAAGCATGGTTGAGAACCACCTCCATCAAGCAATGGAATTTCAAACCACCTTGCTTGACTTAATACCAAACCCATCATCCACCCAAGAACCACAAACCAACCAACCCTCAAACCAAGAAACCAAAACCAACCCATTTCCACCCACTCATCCCCATGTTTGCTCAAATTGTGAGCAAATGGGTGCAAGCATCAAAACGTTGCTTCACCAACTTCAAGATGAAACCCGGTTTGCATTCCAACACGTCATAGAACGTTTGGATGCTCTCTCCTACCCAAACAAATCCTAGACAACATTTGGAGGCCGTTTGCCCCAATTTAGGAAACTAGGCTTTTATTTTTCTTTCTTGGTTATTTTTTAAGTTTTTAGAAGTAGAAGAATATTTACCATTTCTTGTCCTTTGACTTTTTAAAGTCAAAATTTTACATGGAATGCTATTTCTTTCTACTTACTTTCATGCATTGTTGGTTGATCATTTTTATGTTGTCATTGTGGTTGCAATGTGGGTGGTAACTACAAACTTGGCTATTTATGTCACCTACTAACCATTTTTTTTGTAGGATCAAAATCCATGTTTCCCATCTTGGCACTCCTTTTAGGGGGAGTAACAAGCAAGGGGGAACAAGTACTTTCTTTCCGCTTCGCTACTCTACTTTTTGTTTCGACAAAAAGGGGGAGAAATATATTAAACTTTCAAAACTTAATATGATTTTCATAACTTAAGTAAAACAAGTTTAATATTAATTTTTTTTAAGTCTTAAAAACCAAGATTTGGTGAGTTACTTAAAAACAAAGTTTATGTTTTGTCATCAACAAAACGGGGGAGATTGTTAATACAAATATCGCCTAATAACGTTATTTATATTTTACGATCTTCGCTAAGTTTTGTTAATGACAAATGTAAACTTTAGTTTCTAAGTAAAACATAATCTTAGTTTTAAAGACTTGCATAAACTAGACTTTTGCTACATTTTACATTTCATAAAACACAACACTTTTTATTTCTTAAAATAGAATTGTCACATCACATTTATGGCAAGTTTTGTCATTTTACATTTATGGAAAGAGTTTGACTTACTAAGATGTTGCTTGCAAGTTTAATGTTTGACTTGATATTATGAGATGTGACATTGTTTGGTTTGCTAAGAGTAATGAGATGTGACCTTGTTTGGTTTGCAAGATTTATTGCAAAACCAACTGCAAGCCTGGCGGTACCCTGGGGTTACACGGGCGGAACCCTTCTAAGGGGTCCGCCTGATCCGCCAGACCTGCAGAAGGTTTTGCTATAAATACCAAGCCACAAGTTGAATTTTGGCTTATCACTTGACATCATATTTTACACACACATTCATTCTTTCATCTAACCTCTTAACATTTCATATGTGAAGTTTCTTTTTGTAGCAAAGAGATTCACGAGCTTACTAAAAGTAACAAGTATTCAACACAACGTTGCAAGACTTGTTAGCTTAGCATTGTGTAGACTTGTGTAGTTTACACTTCATTTGATTGTGTATTTTCAGTAGTGATCGGTTAGTATTTTAGTCCTCAAAATACAAAGTGTATCGGGAGTAGTTGAACCCTTGTAAAAGAACTAACGGGAGTGGTTGTACCCTTGGTAAAGAACTCGACATCTAGCTTTGTGTCGGTAAAAGAATAAGCGACGTGTAAGGTTTTCTCCGCCGGTGAAAGGAGCTTGTTGACTAGTGAAAGTAACTCTCGAGTTGGATACTCGGGGCGTGGACGTAGGGCAAGGAAAAAGAGTCCTTGTAGCCGAACCACGATAAATACTCGTGTTGTGGTTTGATCGTTTCTTTCATTTACTCGCATGTTATATATTGTGTTTGTGTATATATCTTTGATCAAACGGAAAGTTTCAAAGCTAACTTAACAAGTTAAAAAGATTTTAATCGGTAAACTATTCAACCCCCCTTCTAGTTTTCCACACAAATCAATAGCTTACCTAGTTTGGGACTAGGCCTCGCTCTAATATCTACCTAGTTCTATAAGCATAGCAAGTTTTAAATAAACAAAGCGATAATAGTCCAAATAAAATATATTGCATGTTTCTCACCCCAAGTATTGAAAACAAAGTTCAAGAGTAAAAGTGGGGCTATGACTCACCTCAAGTCCAGCAATCAGCAAAATAAATCGATAGATGTAAGATGTATAGCAACTCAAATAATGGCAACTACAGACTCGGCACCTCCTAACAATATAAACGCGTTCAGAATCATTTCCTCAAAATCAAATATTCCCAATCCCGAACGTATTCCATTTTACTTTCCAAAAATCCATTTCTCGTATTATCCTCATATTAGTTTGGAGTTTGGTATCCATGCTGGTGGAGGGTCGACACAACTCACAACAAGAAGCCACAACGAAAAGAACAAGATAAACACTCTATTGGTCTAATATTAGCCCAATATATTAATTAAATAAATTATCGAAGTTTATCAAATCCGTCGATTTGGTAATCCCCTATATTTATCTACGTAATATATCGCCCTAAGATTATATCCAAACCTAAGTCACAAAGCATGTAGAGTACTATATGGTAAGTATCGAGGTTTAATGAATTCCCTATATATACCGTCAAGCTTACCAAATTCGTCAATTTAGCCAACTCCACGAGATATTTAGTAATTCATTATTCCTGTACACGTACCACAACCTATGGGCGTCGTAGGATACAATGCCCATTAATATATTCATTTTATATAGCTAAGTAGACCCTATTTAACCCGTCGATTAAATAGGTTACATAGTTATAGAAAATGGATGTATCAATCGTCACATATCCGTGACAAACATAAAAGTCACAAATTAATAATATAATCCACTTGGACTCAAGTGACCACAACCCCGTATAACTCGATAGTTTTCCTCGTTTATTAAAAGATATATTTTATTTAATAATTACCCAACGTAAAAGATTCCGTCGCTATTTATAGTTATAGTATATTAATTATCGTCATGTTATTATAATATATTACTCGTGATCGTTTTATTTTTAATATACGCATTTATATATTTATATATACGTTTTTCACGTCTATATACTTATATAAACGTTTATATTACCAATAATATTATTACGAGTTTTATTATTAGCGTTTGATTATAAATAATTATCGAGTTATATGAGATGGTCACAAGTCCAAGTTATCACTCTTGGCTCATTGTCCAAGTCCAAAATAATATAACCAAGTCACAAATCAAGTAACCCAACTCCGTCCGATCAATACCCATAACACGTGCTACAACAATAGGGTCCGAATACGGCACCCAACTAACCTATCTTCGTCAATCTAATTAACCGTCTCACAATCGGTTCCCATAACCACTTCGTCAACACAACTCCATAATCAAAATCACAATTCCAAATGTACCACTTCAAGCTCAAAAATAACCATGATCAATAATAACAAAACGACAACAAAATAATCCGACAATTATATAAGACGACCAAGTAATATATCACACTTACAGGTTGATTTATCAAGTGAACCCGGGTCAATATTAAACCACATGAATCGTGATCTCACCGGAGACCTCTAGGGTCTCGGATTGCTCCATACGAGCCAAACCAAACGGCCTTAGTGGTCAAGTCGTACCTCAAAACCACAACAATATTCGATCGGACCCAAAGGGGTAACGGTCTTGCTCATAACGAGCCAAGTCAAACCCAAACGGACCCTTGGGTCGTCGGCAAAAATCCCAAACAACAAAAATAACATCCAAACATCCTCCAAATCGAGTACCAAAGATCAAAAAAATCATCAAGAAACCAAAATAATCCAACAATGGCGCAAACCGAGAGCATTAGCTCTCGGGTAAGTCTCGACCCAACAAGAAAAACAACCACCCGGATACCAAACTCAAGATTCCATCCATTATTTCAAAAACCCACTTGAATCATTTTGTTTTTGACCATAACCCGAAAGAAAACATCAAGATGCGTGACCCTAGGTCACGTGTCTCACCAAAACTCGTGTCACACTCGACTTACCTTCGATTCCCAAGACAAATATGAAAAATTCTCCGAAAATTATAAAAGATGTGGCGATTTTTGTGTTTTAACGAGATGAAAAATGGATGTTTAGGGCGCGTGTTTGAGTGGATCTTGTAGAGGAAGAAGAGGGGAGTCGATTGGTGGTGGTGGCGTGTTGTGGGAGGCGGCGGTGTGGCAGCAGTGGTGGCCGGAGGTGTAGGCGGCTAGGGTTTGATATCAAAGAGAGAGAGAGAGGTGAAATGGTGAGGGTGTTGGTTTGCTTATGTTTGTGTTTGTGTTTGTGTGGGGCGTGGGTGTTAATACCCACAAAACCAAAACCGGCTTCAAGCCCAAAAAAATATATATATAAATAGATTTTAATAAAAATGATAATAATAATAATAAGAATATTATTAAAAAGGTGGGTGAGGTAACCCGATGTAAATTACGCGGACCAAACCCGAAACTCATTTAAAATAAACCGACTCTCTCGAACCGAGCTCATTCCAAATATTCAAAATCTCACGATACCTTCCAGAAATATATAATAACCGAACCAAACATTTAAAATATATAAAATTTTGTTAGGTTATCCTAGTGCCGGAGTCAATGTAGTGCCAAATAAATATATCAAAAATAAATCACCACGAATAATACCAAACCAAACCAATAATTAACAATCAACTTCCATAAATATCCCAAAGTTTAAAACCACGGTTCAACGTTTACAATTTCCATCACGAATAAGTTTTTCAAATATTCCAAAAAATCATTAAATTCAAAGTAATGTGGGTTTGTAAATAGTTTTCCTAAATTGCCAGTTGTCACAAATAAAGTTGTGGTTCAAGTCCTGTCAAAACAAAAGTGAGGTTTTGTATTTATATGAGATTACACATGTTATACGAGTTTGCCTTTAACTAAAAATAATTAACAGACAACTAACAACCTTGTCAAACAAAAACAATACACATACACATACAAATATAATACGTACATATTATATGCAAATCTCTTTGTCCATCTTTACAAAAAGTGTAGACCAAAAAGGTCCTCTTGGTAAGTTACTTTACGCCCGATGCCTACAATATCCAGCAAAACCATCATTTTAGACATAAAAATTGTTAAGGGATAAGTATAAGCCCAAGCCCGGTTTGTGGGTTTAGGGTATTAGGGTTTCACTATTATAAATAGTGGATGATTAATAAGATTATACCTACGGGTTTTATCATTATCTTACATGGTATCAGAGCATTAAGATCCACAAAACCCTAATCTTTCCGCTACTTTAATCTTCCGCCGCCTCCGACCGCCGGCTACACGCCGGAGGTTCGGAGGGCTACCTTTAAGCCTTAAGCTCTGTCGATTTTATTTTCTATAATCCTAATAAGACTGTGTATTCTCCTTTCATTCCTCTCAACCACCCCTTCACCAAAACCTATCTTTTCGCCGTGGTTACATATGTCGCATTCACCGGCCGGCCACAACTGACCAAAACCAAAAACAAAAACAGTCGCATCTCCTTGTTTGTTTGTTGATCGTTGGTTCAAGTGATAACCAGTCGACTTACTTGTTTGTTTGTTTGGTGTCCATCGTCGGTTTCATCGGCCCATCGACCGGTAACTGTTTTCAGGATCTCGGTGGTGTTGGCCATGATTTTCTGGAGTTTGTCTGTGCTGTAAAGAAGATGTGAAGTTGTTGATGACAGAAGCAAGTTTCTCCACGATCAACTGAGTTGGAAGAATTCGTTTATATTATGAAGTATGAACTAGTTCTATACGAAGAGATGCTTTGACAGCTTTGTTGAGATCCTTTTTACCATATACTATTATTTAAGCATCGAGGTTAAAAAAAAAAAAATAGTTATTTAATTGTTTGTTTTTGTTTTTTATGTCGAATCCAGGGTATTAATTCCCGAGACGACTTTTGTTAGTGTCAAATCCAGGGTATCAATTCCCGAGACGACTTTTGTTTGGTGTCGAATCCAGGGTATCAATTCCCGAGACGACTTTTGTTTGGTGTCGAATCCAGGGTATAAATTCCCGAGACGACTTTTGTTTGGTGTCGAATCCAGGGTATCAATTCCCGAGACGACTTTTGTTGGTGTCACATTTGTTTTCTTAGTTTATTTTGGTTTATTGTTTTAATTTGCTTTCTTAGTTTACTACTCCAGTTCGAGCTTTCGCGATTTCGCCGCTCGAACTGCGGGGGAGTGTTAAGGGATAAGTATAAGCCCAAGCCCGGTTTGTGGGTTTAGGGTATTAGGGTTTCACTATTATAAATAGTGGATGATTAATAAGATTATACCTACGGGTTTTATCATTATCTTACAAAAATGTGTCACCTTAGTAGGTCATAAATTTATTTTAAACAATGACGTGTCTTTTGTGTTTCTTTACAATTATCATCTCATAATGGACGGGCTAGCTTCATGAGTTTACTTAATAATGATAAAAAGAACTATGCAAAGAATCATAAAGAATACCAACATATGATAAATGAATTAAGAATGCTAAAATTTCATTCTAATACATGAAAGATTTTAGCCAAAAAAAAAAATGCACACATTCTAGTGTGGGATAATATTAAATAAGAATCAAATGTCATGTTTGTGTATGAATGCAATGAAAAAGTTTGTAAAAATAGTTCAAAGACATTTCACGTGTAGGTGCCTTCTACACAACTCAACTTGCAGATTATTACAAGGATCATTTAGACTTAAAGTATAATATATAGTCATTCCTGATATAACCTTTATGCATACAATTGTACAGTGTCTTCTTACCTTAGAGTTGGTAATAAGCTATTAGTCTATTACAATACCACAAGCTCAGCCAAACACCCATTTAATATACAGTAAACTATAACACTCCTCCAATATGCTTAGCCAAACACGCCTTCATTTAAGAACGTTGTCACTAAACGAGCATAGTGTGCTTCAGTAACCTTGTTTCTGTCCGTGTGTCATCAAAGAACAATATTTGTCACCCTAAAAATTTTGTGTATGCATAAAAAACCTTATGTTAGTAATATGAAAAATCAGATAGAGATTCACACATTCATAAGGAAGCTTTTTAAAAACTATATTCCAGTACTCCGTGTTACTCGAACATGCATTTGATTCATAACAGGAGAAACCAACATACTGTGATTATAGAAGAAAAGGAGCATCTAAAACTACTTTAAGCTAAAATGGCCTTAGTAAAATGCTAAATATCATACAGTAGCTTCTCATATGTTGGTTTATTATAACAATGCAACCTAGAAATTGTCATATTATAGCTTCAATATGTCAAAGTAAAAACTTCTGAAAGATAATAATGGATAAGTAATTATTCGACAATCAATGTTCGGTACCACTATCGTGTTCCAAAATGGGTCAACCGATATGCTCAGTTAGATATTAAACATTACCCAATTCGACCCATTTATATCCAAATGGGTCAAAATTGAAACCTTTACTCTTAACAGATTAGTAGGATACAGGTTAAATGGTCAAATATCTCACAAAACGTATTTTTATGCAAAAAATCTCCTAATCAGTTGCTAAAATATGGTAGACTGTTGATGAAACAATATAACTCTTGGAGATACCTTGTTTTTGTCAAATCAACCTGACACGTTTCAACACTTTAAAATTACCCATTTTGAGTCGTGACCCAACCCACCCTTTGTGTCATCTCCAGAAAAGGACGAACCTTGGTAACCCCATTTGCAAGAACCTCAACGGACCGACCACCTTGGACAAGTTCCACTGATGCATTTGATATGGGTCCAGTCCATAGGTGCTGCAATATGTCCTTGGCTTGAAGCCTCTCAAACTCGAACATCTTTTTTGTCCATAACGTTGTTATAGTGTGGAAAATGAATTAATAAATGTATAAGAAAAATATGATAAATTGGCACGATGGCACGAAGCTCAAAGATAGACCGTGGTGTTCTTTTAGTGAAATATTTAAGACATGTTGAAATCGTCATCAAGTTTATACAAGTTAACTTAAGTTCGGTTGGTAGCAAATATGTAATTCTTGATAAGGGTACTATCCACAATTATAGAGGTGGCAAAATCGGGGAACAGGTGAAACAGAAAAGTTTTTTATGGGTTTGGCTAGTTAGCTTGAAACACTTTTTTCAAGTTTGTTAAAATTAAATATACTTAATTAGTTTTCTTAAATAAGTACTCTCATAACATTTTTTAGTATCTATAATTCTATATAATAATATAATATCATAAATAACAAAAAGGAGGATATATTTTGGAATACTTTGTATCTGTTTGACCCATTTCCTTTTGAGTTGATACTTTTTTTTTATTCAAGTTTGACCCTTAAGAGATAAAATATAATCCAGATTGACCCATTGATAAGTAAAAGGTTCGAGATTGTAATCTCTACGCTACATCTACAATAACCAAATGTCTCAAGAGAAGTATAGTAACATACTTCATTTTTAGTATTCCATAGTATGCACAGCGAAAACATAAATAAATATGGATGGATAGACAATACCTTAACACTATCAACCCAATCCATTTGTACTTCTGGTAAGTTTCTGATCCATTTCTTATTAAGTGCTCTTAAAAATACACCATGCTGTGCACCCAGCCATATACTGAATTCTCTGAAGTTCTGTATAGTCAATAAAATTTTATATGCTAATGATGCGATACTCATACGCAACTGGTAGAGTGAACACTGACATACTATAGAGAATGAGCCTACCTCATCGAAGACGGAATGGTGGCATCCACTTAGGACAACAATTGTGGTCTTTGGATCTTCACACAACCTCTTTAAAGCTTCTTTTTACTTCCGGGTGGAGTTTTTGTTCCATTTCTTTGAAATGATCAACTCTTCTACCACACTCTAGAGGTTCTGTCAGCGTTGCATAAAATCCCTGTCATAGTAACCATACATTAAGACCCACGAACTTGGAGCATGTCTGTTACGACCTTAGCGATAAAAATCACATTTTCATTTTATAGATTTGACTTAACCAGAAGCTTTGAATCTCCGTTTGATACTTAATACTGTAGGACTAATGGAAAGTTGTATCATTCTTTTATATACTTATGAACCTAAGAAAAATTTATGACCTTTCTTTATGAGGCTAAATGGGAAGTCAAGAATTATTAATTTTGAAAGACATAATGAAAATTTATAGGTTCTATGATTATATAATCTTACCTGCTTTACAAAGCAGGTAAGTTACCTGCTTTTCTTTGTAAAATATTTAAATTTTTTACAATTAAGCCCCTGCACTTTTATGGTTCTCTCTGTTTAATCCATGCCCCCTCTTTTTTTTCAAAGAAAAGCAGGTAACTTACCTGCTTTGTAAAGCAGGTAAGATTTCCCATATATATATGACTTAGCGAATAGCATACCCAAATGAGTAGATGATTGTTTTTTTTGGGTAAAGGGGAGTAATCCTGCACCCTGGTAAATAAATGAACCAAAAACGTTTAAGTACAAATGGAATATGGCTGAAATGCCATATTAACCTCAAGCTAAAAAGCTTGATAACCAACTAACTCTAGTGCTTAAGACATGCCAGAAGCACTTACAAAACTAGAAACAAAGATGCATCTAGAAACAAGAACAAAAACAGCTAGCCAGCAGAAAACGTGCGAGATGAACCTGCTCCCATATTAACTAATAGATTGGCCGATTCATCAAACTCATTTACCACTCGCTCTTCACCATCTTCATCATTCATCACCAATGCAACATATGGATTAGATGTAGTGACATTAACTTCCTTAGAAGCGTTACCAGTAGACTTCAACTGATACAACGATGTAGATGCATTACCTATGGTATTAACTCCCTTCTTAGGTTCACTAGTAGCTGCCTTAGGAACAAATTTGAACTGTTGTACTGAAGTACCAGCAGATTGAGTCCTATGAGTAGATGATTGTTCGATTCCAAGTAACACTGAACTGCTTCTTACGCTTGAAGTAAAGGTGAAATATGTCTGATCCTTAACTAAGCTTCCACAATCGTATCATTAAGTTCACTGCGCATGGATAAGCATATATATAAGAAGAAGCTAGTGGTGGTCAAATAAGAAAATGGTAGCTTTAGTGAGTATAACTTAGTTGGGATCGGTTCAAGTTTACTACTTGACCTGTGAACACTTTTTTGTCCATTATTTTTTTTTTTAAACTGGTTGTGTCAGATCAAAAAACACTATTTTTTCAATTCTATTTCTTACAACTCTAGTGTTTATTTTATTATTACAGTAACAAAAATAATGCAATAAATATACTTTGAGGGACTTTCAACCCATGTCCTTTTAGCCTTTTTTATCTGAGAAGGTTTGAGATAAAGCATAGCATGTGATCCTTAAGATAAAACACTATCCTGGTAATGGTGTTTGACCAGGCAAATGCGTTTGCAATGGCGTATGCAGATACGATCCCATGTTAAAACAATAAAGATGTGAATGTAACTTAATAATGGCCCACATAACATTTACGTGCAAATAAATGCAGTGGCCTAGTGCCTACATCAATCTAAAACACGAAACCCTCTTCCCAATGATATCACTACAGTTATGTTTATGAATCTTTACGGGGTGTTTGGGCTTGCTTATTAAAAGTGCTACATTCTCTATACTTTTGAAATGAGTGTACCAGAATTAGCAACACCAAGTTGTTCACTCACTTGTAGATAAGTACATAAACAGTTTGAATAAGCAATCTGTTTTAACAAAAGGCAATAAGCAAATAGAATATTTTAATAAGCAATCCCAATTCCCAAACACCCCTTTCCACCCACTACAATGATAGGAGGAAAAAAAAAACAATTGCCTACTTATAATTGTCTAACTTTAACATGTGTGTAGTTATTCAAATAATATTATGCAATTACAAGTGCATCAGCTAATAGGGGAGCTAACACTAAATATGACATTCCAATTAAGTCTATAATCAATTTTAAGGTAAATGACATATCCCCAACAAAACAAATAACACAACTCACAGATGGAAAAAGTAAATGAGCTGTAGGTGTCTCAAACTCTTCATGCCCTTCATACGGTACATTAAGATCACGGACAGTATTTCCTGGAGCCCCGGGGGGCACCATATTCACAACAGCAGATCTGTCAATCGGACCAAGTATAGCTCAAGCTTTTTTTTTTTTAGAAAGGCAGTATAGCTCGAGCTTTCATCATCTTCCATACACAACATCTCATTAAACCTTAAGTAAAGCTAAGTAAGGGAGTGTCAATGCCATATTGCCATCCCTCTCATTTTGATAGATCCTGATTAGCTTTCTTACATATATCTTTTATTTGATGAACATAGCGATTCAAGATCTCAAGATGTCCATCAGACCCTTCGGGAGATACACTACAGGTATGTATATATTCCTCATTAATGAAAACCAACTTGTACACCATTTGGTCTGCACCAATAAGTAATGAGTAATGTGCTTTTATAGGAATGGATCGAAGAAATGGTTGTTTATGTTAAAACTATCTATCCAAAGCATCTAGTGGAGATTGGTCTCGAAGGATTTTACAGTGTTTCAACACTAAACAAGGTTCAATACAATCCCAATACCCAATGGCAGAACTAGAACATTTTTCTTGGTTTGGGGGGGGGGGGGGGGGGGGGGGGGGGGGCGAATTTATTTTGGGGGTGCTGAATCGGAGATTTGTTTGTAACCTCAACTAAATTACCTTTAAAACCTATAATATTTACACTATGTGCCGCAAATTTTTTTTTTTTTTTTTTTTGGGGGGGGGGGGCGTCCCCTGCCCCTTCATAGTTCCGCCAATGCCAATACCTATTATCAACAAGTTGGAACTGATTTCATCAGAAACCATCAGATTCTTGGTGTTGATTTTGCTTCAGGTTCATATTTATGCCGACTCTTGGTAAGTCAACTGTAACTCAAAACCTTATTAGATAACATGTGCATGCGCATGATAAGCCACATGCTATGCTTACACATCTAATGCTCTTATAAAGGATTTCACACATTGATGATGCTGAGAAATAACTTGGGATGCCGGTGGTTCTCAGCGAGTTTGGTGTATCTACAAAAGATCCAGGCTACAGTATAACATTCCAGGACAGCCTGATAACCACAGTATACAACGCAGTGTTTTCGGATGGGTATGCCATACATCATTTGAAATCACCTTCAAATCTGCTGAAGCCCTTTTAACTCACAAAACAGGCCATTTGATGCTTCGACATATAGTGCCCTTGTTGGATTAACATTCTTATTTGGCATTCCATCAAACACCTTGTCAAGAACCTCAAAATTCTTTTTAAGCATTTCCTCAAACACCTTGTAGCCAACCTGAATTTTTTTTTTTTCTAAGTCTCAATAAATGAACAAAGAAGAATGGCACACTAATCTGATAGGATTCTTTCCGGCAATTCATTGTATCTGAATGTAATATAGTAAACAGTTTTTATAATCAATGATATAACATTGTCTGACAATTTATAAAAATAGTAGATACAGTTATTGAGATGAATTAAATTGGAGTGTTGATTTATTTGAGCATACGGATAGAAATATTGTGTTTATAGTAATTCTACAAATAATTTGTTTGTGCCTCATTATAGTGAGATGTGTTGTTGAAGTTTATATAAAGAAACATTTTATTTATTTATTTTTTATTATTTATTTATTTTTTTTTAAAAAAAGTTTGATTTTGAAGATATACACATTTATTTGTGTTTTTGAAATTATAAAAAGAAAAGTGAAAAAGTGGAGGTTGAAGATTATAAGGTAGAAATTGACGAAATGCCTTTATATGCAAAGATTTAACAAATAGACGCTAACGGTTGTTTGGCCAAAGGACTGGTCTCTTAAAAATGGATAATCACATGGACGAGAGGTGTAATTATTAAAGTCAAAGGACGAAAGATGAAAAAAGATGTAAACAACAAGGACAAAATTTGTAATTAACTCTAAAAATATTGTATGATAAACTCTTTTTTGTTCTATAACTAATATCCGAAAAGACTAACCTAACGTTTCATTTACTTTCATTTTGATAGACAAATATTCTACAACCTTATTTTCAACAAAGTCATAAGTCTTTGTCGAATATTTTTCCAATTCTTCAACAATATGTGTATCAAAGTCGTTGTAAACATGGACCACTTAGATGTTATTGAAATAGGAAAATTCTAACAAATACAACATATTCAAAGTCCATTTTTTTATTGGATTTTTTTCATGAAGACTTGTAATTACTCTCGGTTTCATATATAAGTCTTGTTCGATTATTTTCGCAAGACAATATTGGAGTCAAAATAAACCTAGACCACCCAGAAGTTGTTCTAACAATCATATATTATTATATAAAAAGTAGGCTTACGTACTATAAAAAATATTATCGTAAAAATTAATTATGATTTATGGGTTAGTAGCATAAATATAAAATATAATTGTAATGAATAAAAGTAGGTTTGTAGAAATCCGTTTTCGACTACCACGATCATTTTTTTTTTTGTAGCGTACATGTACATCGTTCAAAAATTAATGGTACATTTTGGTTTATATATTAGAAAGAAAGAAAGGAAACTTAGGGTTTTTTTTTTTTTTTTTTTTTTCTTTCCTTCTAGATTAAGAGACAAGTGGGTCCATGTGAGTCTCATGTATAAATATGACTCTTGTTGTGGAGGATACCAATTTCATCACTCATATTCACAGAGATCAAATAAAGGAAAATATAGACCTCGATAAGTGGGTCTAATCATTTTCGTATAAGGAAAAATAAATACACCCTTAGGACCCCGTTTTCATTCCCTATATAACAACCAACAATTACTAGTACAAATGAATAAAAAATACACAACCAAAATCCACCATGGCAAGCACACCAGTGTTAATCGCTTTTGAGTTTTAAGTTGCTGTATATTTATTGTTTAATATGTCGGCTCCTATTTTACTTTGGTTAATTGACCAGCTGGACCATTAGGTAAACACAAATATCATCCCATAGTTCAAATTAAATGAAATTATATGTATTGGTCTTCTAGGCTCTAGCCATCTCAACTATGTTCAAACAAAACAACTGCTCAAATCATGAAATAAAATTAAGAAATTGTCATTTAATAATTGTTAATCGATCTCGTATGTTGCAGTTCATAGTGCACCTTGTGTATTAGCTCCTAAGTTGTAAATAATTTCACTGTATAGATATTTATGTTTAAAATATAATCCGTACATGTTTATACGAGCTGCTATGTTTACACATCCTCTATTATACATAGCCCAGTTATATTTATATTTTCAGCATCCCACATCAACATTTGGTACTGATATGTGTATGATAGTGTTCCATATATGTGTTGTTATATATATAAATGATGAACTAATGAGAATTTTAGTTGGTCGTCTATCAGTTACATTTGCACCATGAACTTGACCATATGCACATCAGATATACGACACATAAAACCTCCACCGGCAACATGAAAAACGAAATACCAATGCTAAAGTTAGTGTTATGGATCTTTCTAAGACAGTTAATATAAATTTACACTAGAAATTAGAAATAGCAAATATATACTCCTGCTGTAATATAAAGACTTGCACTAAAATATGAAATGTTCAAACAAAGTCCAAATTAACAAACAGCCTAACTGTTACATGCTTGATTAGTATCACTGAACTAAAAAGTCCAATATTCTTGATTAGTTCAACGATTGTAGTGTTTTCGTGTACAAAATAAGTCTTTGGCGTCAATTGTTTCCCTTTTCTTACGGCATGTTTATTAATGTATGATAACTCCATTTTTGTTCTCTGCCTCATATCCAAAAAGACCAACGTCTAATTTACTCTCATGTTGGTTGACCGGATTGAATACTTAAAAACGACCTTATTTTCCACCAAGTCAAGCTAACAAGTGTTCCTATCGAAGTTGATGTAACCTGGACCATTTGATGCTCTAGAAATATAGAAGTTTTTAATAAATATGATGTCATTTAAGTTCCATTTATTTAGGCCTCACATTTAAGAAATATATGAAAAGGATATATATTAGGTATCATTCATAGCTTTGTTTTTTATGGGCCCTAATTTATTAAAATGAAGACATTACTTTGTAAAAGTTAGATTTAAATGTTGTAATAAAAAGTTTCAAATAAGATACGTTATTGTTAAGTACGTATTACACTATAGATTGATATAATCTATTTTCGTAGGGATTGGTTTCATATACGTATTGCACACCAATATACTCTCGATCTGTTGTTTTAGTAATAATAAATAAGACTTACAATAACGTTATTTCCACCAAAAATAGCTATTTGAATTGATGTTATAACAAACGGTGTCACGTATTATGTTTTAAAAGTAAAATTAAACGTAACGAAGTTTATGTGTCTTCAAAGAATACATTGGTCCACCGCGTCTAAGAAAGAAATGTCAATCGCATAACATTGGTTAGCCACCGCGTCTAAGAATACTTTGAACCTGAAGTTTATATGCCCCATTGTCCATCACTTGATCGACATTAGGCTACAACTTTTAAATTAAACCATATCCTTAAAAATATGATTAATAGAAGCCTTTAGTTTACTATTATCAGTTTACTAGCTAGTACCTACATTTACATGTAAAAGAACAAGAGTCATATCATTATACTCGTATGAAATAAGATAGGGATAATTACCAAAATAGATCGTTGACTTTTTGACTAGTCACTTTTTAGACTTTGAAATTTCACTTTCCAAAATTAGATCAGGGCAACTAAAAAATTGGGAAACCTTCATATATGTGCGACACGTGTCCTTAAAAGATTCTAGATTATGTACTATACATTCCAAAAGATTCTAGATTCTGTACTATATTAATAAAATATTCGACACGTGTCGCACATATATGAAGGTTGCTCAGTCGCCAAGTTGCGCTGATCCGCCGGAGGAAAGTGATTTAAAAACATCTATTCAAGGAATGTGCTTTGGGCGACTGATCTATTTTGGTAATTTTCCCAATAAGATAAGATATTGTTAAAAAAACAATAATAATAATAATAATAATAATAATAATAATAATAATAATAATAATAATAATAATAATAATAATAATAATAATAATAATAATAATAATAATAATAATAATAATAATAAAATAAAATCAAAAAAATAATAAATAAATAAATAACTTTGCTGCTCAAATAACCTTCCTAAAAAAAAGAATCCACTACCCATTGACTTGACTTAAAAATTGTACACATACAAACTCGGATCATTTTTCTACTGCGGCACTCGTGGTTTATAACTTGTACAATCATATACTGTAATGAAGTAGTACATTATTTTCTATGAATTTATATAAACAAATAAAAGAAATGAAAAAAAAAAAAAAAAAAAAAAAAAAAAAAAAAAAAAAAATCTCTACATTTACATTCCCTATATAATGACTACGAGAACATATACAAATGCATCAAAAATATAGAACAACAACCAAAATCCACCATGGCAAGCACACCAATGTTAAAGTTAATGTTAATCTTGATAATACTCAGTTCCCTTATAATCCCATCATCATTCTCTTGTCCCATTCATCAAAAACAAGCACTACTACACTTCAAATCCACCCTCACCACCATCTTCAATTCCAAATATCCCGTTAAGTTTAAAAAACTAGACTCATGGAATCATGCTTCTGATTGTTGTTCTTGGAAGCGTGTTAATTGCTCCAGAACCGGAAGTGTTACCAAGCTTCATCTATATGAGGTAGCCATCCCTCCTCCTGATTTTGATCCAGTTCCAGTATCTTCTGACATCCTCACTCCCCTTTTTCATATCCAGTCTCTTGAACTATTTGATATATCGGAGAATTATTTTGAAGGCGAGATCCCAAGAGATGGGTTTGGTAATCTCACCAAACTGCTTCATCTTGACATGTGGAATAACAACTTCAGTGGTTCCATTCCCATCCAGCTTTTCCAGTTAACAAATTTACGTTACTTGGACATGAGCGACAATTCTCTCGACAGGGTTTTGAGACCTGAAGTTGGCAAGCTTCGAAATCTTGAATCATTGTACCTGTATGAGAATTTTTTTTCGGGAAACATCCCGAAAGAGATTCGAAATTTAACAAATTTGTCTACACTAGACTTAAGTTACAATGGTTTCCGGGGTCCCATTCCTCCTCAAATGTTCGAACTTAGATCACTTGAAAATCTTGATCTAAGTAACAATATTCTTGAGGGAAAACTAGGACCTGAACTAGGCTCTTTTCGAAATTTGACTATGCTAAGGTTAAGTCAAAATAGTTTCCAGGGTCCGATTCCTGATAAACTTTTTGAACTCAAATCTCTTCGAGATCTGGATCTTAGTGACAATAAGTTTGGCGGAGCTTTAAGTCGGGGATTTGGTAAGCTTATAAATCTTGAGTCACTGAAGTTAAATAATGGGGATTTTCTTGGGGGAAATATCCCAGAAGAGTTTGGAAATTTAACCCAGTTAAGGGTATTTTCGTTACAAAAGAATCGTTTCTCAGGCAGAATCCCGTCTTTCGTTGTAAACCTCACGAAATTAGAATTACTGGACCTTTCTGAGAATTCCTTCTCATTGGAAATTCCGGCATTCATAGGAAGACTAATCAACTTGACTGCTCTTGACCTGAGCAGTAACCAGTTTACTGGCCAAATACCATCAGCGATGCAAGACCTGTGTAAGTTGAAAATCCTTCGACTCCACGACAACATGCTCGCAGGGGTGATCCCAACTTGGATATTCAAAATCAGAACTCTAACGGTATTATACATTGGTGGAATGGGAAACAGCTTGATTTGGAATAACACAGCTAAGATTGATCCAAGATGTAGTCTTAGATACATCTCAATGCCTTCCTGTGGAATTTCAGGCCAAATTCCTGAATGGATTTCATTACAGAAAGAAGTGCATGTAATTGATTTAAGTAATAACAAATTGGAGGGAAGATTCCCTGATTGGCTCGCCAATAGACACTCCATTGAATTACTGTACCTTTCATATAACAACCTCAGCGGGTCAATCCCAACTCGCCTATTTGAATCTTCCAGTTTACGAATACTAGATTTGTCACGGAACAAATTTTCTGGGGAGCTGCCCAAAAATATAGGCAACGCCAAAAGGCTCAGTTCGCTTTTTTTGTCCGAAAATAATCTTTCAGGGCGAATTCCGATATCCATCTCCAAACTTGATAATCTAGCATTTCTGGACTTGTCCAAAAACAAATTCTTCGGTGGCAGTTTACCTGTTATGGGGAAAGGTTCTTTTGAACTTGATTTGTCTGACAATGATTTCTCTGGTAAGATCCCGATGAATTTTCCTGGAGGAACCGAAATTCTTTATTTAGGCGGAAATAAGTTTTCTGGCAGTGTGCCTTTTGGTTTGACTAAATTAGTCAACCTTAGAGTTCTTGATCTTCGTAATAGCATTATTACAGGCAATTTACAAGATATTCTCCCTCAGTTCCCTACTTCTCTTGAAATACTTGTCCTAAGAAACACTTCCCTCAATGGATTTATCCCGAACAATATTTACATGTGCAGTTCTCTTCGAATTCTTGATCTCTCCGGGAACAATCTAACTGGAAGTATTCCACAACAGATGGCAAACCTTCCAAGAATGATTAGAACTCTGAATATGTCAGCATCATCACATCGTGAATCTTTTGGATATCGTGTTAAATGGAGATGGAGTTATATTATCGCCGTTCAAAAAAAAAATGGGGATGGAGTTGGAGACTTGCTTCAAGACTTGATTGTTAATTGGAAAAAATCTTCTCAACGCCTAGGCAACTCCCGTTTTTTTGTTTTGTTGGACTTGTCGGACAACAACATTTCTGGTGAAATACCAGCATCTTTAGGAAATCTCAAAGCCCTAAAACAACTCAACATATCACACAACAGGATTTCAGGACACATTCCATTGTCGTTGGGAAATCTAGAGAGCCTAGAAAGCTTGGATGTTTCACACAATGAAATCTCAGGTTTGATCCCTCAATCACTAGTGCAGCTTCACGAACTCGGAACTCTAGATGTGAGCAACAACATGTTGATGGGTAAAATTCCTCGTGGTGGGCAAATGGACACTATGAATGAGTTGAGGTATTTTCAAAACAATAGTGGATTATGCGGTATGCAGATTAATATCACATGTCCTGAGGATATACCACCATCAGAAGAAAGAGACGAGGAAGAGGAGGATCTATCAAGGATCTTTTGGGAAGGAACATGGATTGGTTTTCCGATTGGATTCTTCTCAACAATCTTGATAATGGGCTACCTTTTTAATTTTATACAGCTTTTCAAAATTTGGTAAGAATTGTCAATCCTTGTATCAGTTAAGATTTTTATTGTTGTTTGTACTTTGTTTCTAGCGTTTGTTGGCCCAATTTCACGGATCTTTAATCAACGATATACTAAAATATGAAATAATCTCTATTTGCTAAAATATAAATGCTTTTATTAATTTGTCATGCTTTGTTCATACAGAATCTACTCTATTTATAATGAATAAAAAGGTGCGATTGAATCATTGTGATGATTCAAAGAGTTGTGTTGGTTCGGTTCTAAAAGAGTTCGACCAACAGTTGTGATGGTTCGGATTGTAACTGTCAATTTGACGGTTATTTCCAGAGTTGACTTTTAATAGGGGTTGACTTTTGACTTCGGGTTTGACCTTGAAAACGGGTAAAAATAAAGATTGGGATTAACCCAATATTCTCCCCCTTAATCACAATCGCTGCGACGTAGATCTTTAAGTCTTTTGTAGTCGTCTCCATTTTGCTTCCTTTAATATTCGCTGTAACATTGATCAAATTTTGAAATCTTCTGCACTCCCTGCTATCTTTGCGATGTTTGCACTCTCTGCGGTTTCTGCAATTACTGCGGTTTCTGCAATCTCTGCTATTTCTACAATCTCTGCTATTTTTGCAATCTCTGCTATTTCTGCAATCTCTGCTATTTCTGCACTCACTGCGGTATGCTCATTGTATCATTTCTCTTCAGTTATAGTCGCCATAAGCAATGTTGGCTCTAAATCTTCTTCAATAAAATTGGATTGTTCTCTGACTTGATTCTTGCGTTTATTTTGACATTCATAGGCATAATGTCCAAGTTTGTGACATCGGTAACATGTTATTTTCGACTTATCACCATTCTTTTGTGGTTTGTTGTCGGTTCCTTCCGACTCATCTGAGGTGTATCCTTCATCTCTTTTTTCTCCTTTAAATTTCTCGTGGTTTTTATCTTGTGAAAATTTATCTCTTCCACTACCACGTCCTCTAAAATGCTTTCCTCTACCTTCATGTCGTGTGAACATCAATTTCTCTTGAGTGTTCTCTTGTTTTCCTTTCTTATATTTAATCCTTTCTTCATAAGTTTTATGTCTTCCTATGGCTTCTTCGAATGTCATAGTGTTTAAGTCTGAATATTGTTCTATAGATGCTACTATTTGTAGATACCTATCCGGTACAGCATTTAGTAATTTTCTGACTAAATTTGTGTCTTTTATTGTGTGTCCTAGACTAGCGGCTTTGTTTACAAGAGTTGTTAGTTTTCCTGTAAAGGTGTCGATGGTTTCATCTTCCTTCATAGTCAACATCTCCATTTCTGATCTGAGTGTTTGAAGTCTAGCTTGTTGTACTCTTTCTTCGCCTAAGTGTCTAGATCTTAAAGCGTCCCATATTGCTTTTGGGGTTTTGTGCTTTGTTATTTGAAGTAATTGATCTTCGGGTAAGGATTGGTAAAGGTACGCTATTGCAATTTTTTCTTTTTTCTTATCAGATGATTGAGTATTTTCAGTTGGCTCAATCGTTTCCCATAATCCATTTGCTTCTAAAATAATTTGCATGCGAATTGCCCATAACGAGTAATTCGCTGGTTTTAACATTGGGCATTGAAATTGAGGATTGGTGTTGTTTACAACAGTCTCTTTATTTCCACCGTTTCCACCGTTTGTCATTTTTTTAAAAATAAAATAAATGACTAAATAATCTCCTAAAATCTAACACTAATTGTGTTATAAAGTTTCTAGCACGCTTTAAATGGTTTGTTTTTTTTTTAAAAAACTTGGAGATAAAAAAATAAAATGAAATAAGCCTAAGGTTAATTACTCCTTAAAAGATATTTCTAAATATAATAAGCAGTGTAAATTTCACTAGGTTATTATATAAAATATGATAAGATACTAAGTAGTATATTAAGTACTTATCAAAAATAAATAAATAAACTATACTGTATGCTAGTTTTGCAAAAACTAAATATAATAAGTATAATTTATAAAAAATAAAAGGGTGGATATTGAAATTTCGAAACCTGGGGGGTTATTATAACCTGGTGCCCTTATTTGTTGGTTCTGTGGTAATGCCCTAAAGTTATTTGTACGCCTCCTTTTGTTTTCTTATCTCTTTCAAGAGATATCAGTGTCTCTCTTCCTTTTGATGAGACCGATAACCGCTATGTGGATTTCTTTGATGGTTGACCGCCGAGTGTTTGGCTTGGTTAACCTTCTCTTCTCCACGGTTGGTGTGTTCCTCTCGAACACTTGTGATGGTGTGATGATTCAACAACGATTAAGGGGTGTTTGATTCTTCAGGAAACAACAGGTGTGTTTGTTCCTTTGATGTTTCTGATTTGTGCCCCTTGATGATGACTTTGTGTTATCCTCTCGAATTTGGTATATGGTTCTTATCCTTGTTTTGAATCGATTAGATACCAGTTGTGTTTAACCGTGTCTAATCTTGTTTCGGTATGAATTTTTGGTCCAGATTTTTGCAAAAAGTAACGAGAGAAAAAAAATAAGAGGAACACAATAAAATGATTTTTTGATTATTGTTGTTCGAATGGTTTTGCAAAAAAATTACCGAGACAAAACTTGTATTGATTCAAAGAAACAGGGATATAAAAGAACCTTGGTATATGATGATTTCGGCTCTGATGCCAATTGTTGGCCCAATTTCACGGATCTTTAATCAACGATATACTAAAATATGAAATAATCTCTATTTGCTAAAATATAAATGCTTTTATTAATTTGTCATGCTTTGTTCATACAGAATCTACTCTATTTATAATGAATAAAAAGGTGCGATTGAATCATTGTGATGATTCAAAGAGTTGTGTTGGTTCGGTTCTAAAAGAGTTCGACCAACAGTTGTGATGGTTTGGATTGTAACTGTCAATTTGACAGTTATTTCCAGAGTTGACTTTTAATAGGGGTTGACTTTTGACTTCGGGTTTGACCTTGAAAACGGGTAAAAATAAAGATTGGGATTAACCCAATAGCGTTTCGATGGTTGTAATTGTAATATTATTATTTGTGGTGTGCAAAATAAAATCCATATGATTAATGATGAGAATAACACCTATTAGCTTCATTTAAATGTGTTTACTACGATGAAAAGAAAAAACATTTGCATCAGACTTTATGTTCGTAAAATTTGAAGTAAATATGTTTTCTCCTCTATATTTGTAGTTACTGGAATAAACAAAGTTGGAGATGCCACAGATTTGTGTTATTTTCCTATGTGATAAAAGAAAAAGATGATAGAATTGTTGAATACTAGTCTAAATAAAGAGTTGTTATATGATGAACTATATTTTGGATTCTTCATATCCTAAGTTTAAGATTTAAAAAAAATAATAATAAATCATTGGGCCGCTTTGTTGAAAGCTTTAGGCTCTTTGTTCATCTTTACGAAAAATGTAGACCAAAAGAGTTGGTAAGTTAGTTTTAGCCCAATGCCTACGATATCTAATAAAACCGTCATTGTAGACATAAAAAAGTGTCACCTTAATGTGTCGTAAATTTAGTTTAAACATTAATCAAATCTTGTGTATCGATCGCGTAATTAGGTAAACATACATCATAGATCGCAGTCATATTATGATAAAATAAAATAAAAAAGATTCCTTTCTTAAAAAATAAGTTATTATGTTACAAACAAGTATTATGACTTGCTTAAACATTTGGTTAAATTAACTGGATATAAACAAATTTGTGGAACCCTAAAAATATACTCTCTCTCTCTGGCGAATCCGATTCCACCTATCCCTAAATCGATTTTCTAATAAGCGACTATTATTCCTTCAACTATTAATCATTGGTGATTGCTTATTTTATTATTCTACCACTGATCTATCATCGTGGGTCGGTGTATTGTAATTCATTTAATTTACATTCTTGGGGTCAGAATTTGCGTTTTGTTGATTGAAGTTGCATGCATACGAATTTACTAATATTATTATTACCATAGTGGGTCGGTGCTGTATTGGTTTGATTTGCTATCTATTCATTTAAATATAATACCGATTGTTGCATGCTAATTATGGCTGGTGGTTAGTTTCCTGGATTTCACGCTTCAAACCCTAACTGGTCAAGTTAGGGCTTTCTCTTCACTTGGCTGTCATAATTGGTGTATTGTACGTGGGTTTGTGAGAGATGAACAAAGGTTTTTTGAATAATTTACATGTGAATTCTGGTTCTACTGATCCTATTCGTGTTGATGTTAGTGAGCTTGATGCGCCTATGAAGAGGCTAAAGGGCACTGACGTTCAAAACCAAGGTGGTGGTAAACCTTTACGCAGAGCTGTTACGGCCTTGCGAAACACTAGTCCCCCACCTACGAGTAATTATGCTACTGTTGGTATCGAGGCTATGGGATCAGATTCTGCTACTAAGGTCTCGACACTTACTGACACTAATGTTGCTATACCTGTGCAAGTGAAGCCGGTTTCACTTGATCATGATAAGGTTGTTGATTCGAATTCTAATGTGGTCGTTGATTTGAATAAAGTTGGTGTGGACTCGTTAAATCCTAATGATAAAGCTGGTCCTACACTTGATGCTACATCTGATTCATTGTCTTATGGGGAGTTCCCATCTCTTAAGGTGACGAAGGATGTGGGTACTTCTGCTACTAGTGATTCGATGGGCACTAAGGGTTTTCTGTGTTCTAAGAGTGTGACAAAGGGGACGGCTGATACGTATTATCCTCCTAGGTCTACTGGTGATGCTGTCATGAGTTCTGTTGATGAAAAGATCCGTGACATGGAACGAAAAATTGTCGAGGGTAAGCTTGTGTTCGTGGATGATGATGGGGTTCTATTACCTCTTAATGATGAGACTCCTGTCAGTACTGCTGCTTATGATGGTATCGAATTGGGGTCTCAATCAACTCGCGAAGCTAACATGGAGCAACTAACAAACCAAGTGAAGCCGGTTTCACTTGGTAATGTTGTTAATGATTCGCATAGGGCTAATAACAACATTATGGACAATGTTAAGGTTGTGTTGGATGATGGGGAGCAGCTTCAGGTTACACATGATTCTAATTCGTCTTCTAATGGCTCTAAATAGCCTAATGTGGAACAATTGATAGCAAATGCGCATAAGAATTTTGATGATGCCCTGAGTCTAATTCAAAGTGAGATTGTTGCTAATGATGCTAATTTAACTAGTACTCCTCCTTCATGTGCTAATTCTGGTCCTAATGTGAATATGAATAAGAGTGAAACTTCTGGTCCTATTGCTCCCAAGGTTGTTACTACGAATGGTACTGGATTAAAGTCGGTTTCTTACGCAGGTGCTACTTCTAATGAACCTCAGAAACATGTGTCTAATTTTCGGAGGTTGGAATGTAGCAAAAAGAAGGATGATGTTGACCTTTCAGTTCCAATGAAAGTTGTGGAAGAGGTGAACATGATGTTTGAGAATACTCTCTACGGTTACTTCTTTGGCCAACGCCTTGCTTTTCCTGTTGTTGATTACTATGTCCGCAATGCATGGGCTAAGTTTGGTGTGCAAAAGGTTATGATGAATGCTAAGGGGTTCTTCTTTTTTAAGTTTAATTCGAAGAAAGGTGTTGATGATGTGCTTGAAAACGGTCCTTGGTTGATCAGAAATGTTCCTATTATTCTTAAACCATGGACTTTGAACACAAACCTACTTAAAGAGGATTTGACTAACATCCCGGTGTGGGTTAAATTCCATGATGTCCCCCTTGCTATGTTTTCTGATGATGGCCTCAGTCTTTTTGCCACACTGATTGGCACGCCCAAAAGGTTAGATGCTTTTACAAGCCAAATGTGCAAGGAATCGTGGGGCCGTAGTAGTTTTGTTAGATGCATGATTGAAGTGAAGTCAGATGAGGTGCTTTGGGATAGCCTCACTGTTGAGATACCATTACTTGATGGTTCGGGTTCGACTATTGAGAAGATACGAGTTGAATACGAATGGAAACCACCTCGGTGTGATAACTGTAAGATCTTTGGTCATTCTCTGGTTGATTGTCTTAAAGTTGTTGCACCTCCAGTTCAACCTACTAAGCCGGTTAATGATGGTTTCACGACTGTCAATAATAAAAAGAAGGGTAAGCAAGGTGGTTCTACGACGCAGGGTAAAGGAGGGTTTACTAAACCTGTTGTGGGTAAGCAGTTTCAGTATCAACCCAAAAAGAATCCTCCAGAACCTAAGAAGGTGGATGGCACTAAGAAGAAGGCTTCTGATTTGCCTAGTACGAGTGGAACAAAGATTTCTACATCTAATCAGTTTGCTGCTCTTAATATGGATGACACAGATGCCTTTGGTATTCCGTCAAATGACAACAACAAGGATGTGGATGCTGGTCGTACAATGGAAGTTACTTCGGATGAGTCTACTAAGACAGGTAATACAATGGAAGTTAATGAGGAAGAGTCTATTAAAATTGGTATTGTTTCACAAGATCCTCTTGTGAGTGACCTAAAAGAGAAGGGGTTGGTTGTGGCTCCTAAAACTGGTGTTTCTTCTTCTCCTCCCACCTCTTCTACTAAGAGGGTTAACCCTTTTTCTAAGGTGGGAGAGATCGTGGTTTTGGATTCTGATGATGAGGTGGTTGTTAATCCATTTGATGAGTTTGCTAATTTGTTTGGTGGTGGCCAAGAGTTTGAAGATGCTGATGATGACTATGACTATGATGACTACGCGAACCAGGTTTATGATCTTTCGGGGAATTTGGATGCCTTTAATGCCATTTATGGCACTAGGCTTCAAGGTCGTAGGAAGTAATTTATTCGTTATGTCTTATGTTGTCATGTGAGTAATGGTGTGTTTTTCTTGTTTAGAAAATAGGAAGTATCTTGTTATGTAAGTTTGCCTATGTAACGGGCCTGAGATATGGGATTCACCCATATCCATTGTACTTAAACGTTTTGGTTTATATATTTACCAGGGTGCAGGATTACTCCCCTTTAAAAAAAAAAAAAAAAAAAAAAAAAAAAAAAAAAAAAAAAAAAAAACATTTGGTTAAATTGTCTTTGATATGCATGTCCAATTTAAATTGAAAATAGTTGATGGCATCTAAACACAATCATATGCACTAGGACATGCCTTTATCTCTAACTCAGGATGAAAAAGAGCATTACCCCATTTACATCATAAACAATTCATTTTATCAAACCGTGTCACATAAATCATAAAAACGAGCATGTAAATTAAATATTTTTCTTAGATAAAATTGTTAAAAATGTTGGCGGTGTCACATTGATCTAGTAAAACCACATATATCTATATTCTTTATGTTCTTTAATTATTGTTTTGACTGTTTGAACATATAAATCAAAAAGGGAATTTTCCACAAATACCCCAAAAGTACAAGGGTCTCCACCCTAAATAACCCACAAAATCTTGTTTTCCCCAAATACCCCAACGGGAGAAGGTCGCCTCCAAAATTTGGGCGGATGGTGTAATATAGTGACATGTGTCCCTATACATGGGCCCACATTGTACCTTCATGGTACAACTATTAAAGTGTACTTCTTGGGCGACTGGGACCCACATTTCTTGGGCGACTTGATTATTTTGTCTTTTTTCGAAAAGTTATGGTCTTTTTTTATTAATTAATAGTACAATAAACTTGGGCGACTGGGTCCCACTTATCTTTATTCTTAGGCGACTTGGTCCTACTAATCTTTTTTATTAAATAATAGTACACTTTTATAAAAATACACTTTTAAATACACTTTTATACTTGATTTAACTTTTTAAAAATACACTTTTAAATACACTTTGAAATACACTTTTTAAAAATACACATTTAAATACACTTTTTAAAAACACACACACATAAACACTAAAATCAACCGATTCATCTTTCGGTTACACACAAAATCACCCATACGATCATCCCTTTGATCATACGATCATCCCTTTGATCGCTCCCTTTCATCTTTGAGGAATGCAACCCCTCGCCATACCTGCAACTCAAACCCAACTTGATACCATATTGTAATGGTTGACGCAAAGGTAACGGTTAGATCAAGATTAGATTACATTACAATAATTAGAGGGTTGTTGAATACTAATAGGGCAATCTTGTTTCGGGCCACTGTATTTGGGCCATGGTTAGACATCCCCCCCTTTTCTGCTGATACCCATTTGCTAAATTATTTTTATCAATATCAGGTTAGTGTTGATGAAAGTGAGGATTGCCCTTCCCTTAGTTTTAAAATAGGCGATAACGTGCTTGAATTTGGCCGTGAACAATTTTGTATGATAACTGGGTTTGTTTTTGGGCATGTCCCCAGTGAACATTTTATTAATGTTCAAGGTTTACCACATAGTCCATTCTATGATAGATTGTTTCCTCAAAACAAATCCCGTAGGACTAAGAAAATAAAGGGTGAGCAGCTGTTTGCAATGTTGAAACCTGGTGAAGAATGGGATGCATTATCGGATGAGGATGCAGTTAGGGTGTGTTTGTTGGTCATTGCAACGAGTGTATTCATTGGGCGTGAATTAAGGTATTACATCCCGGACCATTTGTTGGCAATGGTTGAGGACTTTTCTATTTGGAATTCGTATCCGTGGGGGGAGTATATGTGGGCACACTTGTACAAAAGAACGGTGAATGTTGTACAGAAGCATATCGCTGCCGAAGCAAAGAAGGCCGTAAAAAATCCCCAAAGAAAGAGTAAACTTACAATTTGTATGGCTTTGTATGGGCAGTCAAGGTGAGAAATGCTTAAAATATCTAGTCATTGATATTTAAATTGTTGTGTACGATTCCGTATAACATATTTAGTTTAAGATCAACTATTGTTTACAACCAAAATTTGTTTTAATCTGTGTAACTTAGCCTATTACATAACCTTATGTGTCAACAATTTGGAATCTTAGGTATTTGTTTTATTGGTTGATGTTTATGTGCCCATTTCAGTTTGATATATCATTATCTATGCTCATGTTTACATTTCATGGTCCAAATCTGCTATTGCATGTGAAAATCACCAAATCAGTAAAGTTAAGGAGTGTTTGGGTTTATTGGTTAATCTATGTTAATGGTTGTATGTGTGGTTGTTTTTGTTTTATGTAGCACACATTATGATCTAATATCCTAGTGAAACCATAAAAACAAGTGCCAGTTTGAGAGAAAGTCAAAATAAGCTTCTGATTTCATTTCAGCTTAACTGAATGGATTTTGGATGTGCATGATAATTCAATTTGGTTCATTTGTGCTTAGCTGCGCTTAATTTAGTTTCTTTGCAGCTTGTAACATCAATTTCAATCCATAGGATCAGTTCAAAGTTCACAATAGTCAACTTAGCTTACTTCTTTCAAAAGTCAAATTTGCATTTGTGAAGAAAAATCATTTATTTGTGCACAGCTTATCTTTGAATTATAAAAAAGTTTTTTTCACAAAAGTTGTTCACTTTCAGTAGGTTAATAGGTTGGTAAAAGAAAAATAACAAAAATCCAATTTAATTATAAGTTATAGTTTCTGTTTAATTTTATTTATCTTTTTAATTTTCCTTTTTAGATTTTATTAAGTAACTCGCAGTTTTATATTTTTATATTTTATTACGTTAACCATGCTTGCGTTTTTGTGTTTAATTAAGTATAATATTATGATAGCCTTCTTCTGTGTGTCATTTGTCATTGCTCAATTGTTTATCTTTTCCTTTTTCGTTCTATATTATGATTCGCATCTTGAACACCTAGGTGATGCGACTCTGTCTCTTAATAGTAGCTATTGTAAGATTTGAGCTTGTGTTGAGGTTCTGCATTTAATTCATCTCACTGCCTTAGTTTAGTCAACACTACGTTTCATTGTTTGAATCTGTTCCAGTGGTATTCAGTTAATATGTTATTGATCAATTGACTTTTAAATCAGTTTGGTAGCTTATTTGGGTAAGAGGTTTGGTTAAATTTAGCTTACAACTCAGAACTTAGTATAATTGCATCAGTTAGGGACTGTTTGGATCATCTTGTTTAAGTGTTAATTTGTGGATTGCGATTTGTGTTATACGCATAATTAGAGCCCTTTAGGCATATTTAGGATCATACAAACATAGAATTAGTATGCCTTATTGAAGTAAGTTAAAGTTCATTGGTAAATCATTTGTCTGCTTACATTCTCCATAGTTAGAATCTGCCACTTGCTGTTTTGCTTCATTGGATGATGGTGTATAAGATTTTTGAGTATTTACATCAACAATAAACATCCAGAATTAGATTTAAGGCATCTAAATTCATATTGGTCAAACCTTAGGTTCAACATAAAGTCAACTTCGAACTTAACTCTGTCCAAACAGACCTGATCTCAGGCCATTTCTGTGGCTTGATTTAGCTTAGCATTGAATGTTCTTTGTTTTTCTCAGTAGTCAGTAGTATAGGGTATCATAATCTGCATTTAGGATTTTGACAATTGCTTATTAGGTAGCTTATAAATTAGCTGCAAGTAGGTAGTTTCACCCTGCATTTCTGTTTGAGCTTGTTTCCTGCTAAGAGCTTATCTAGCTTAACCTGTGAGTTTTTCTTGTTTTTATAAGTTGTTTAGTGCTTATTTTATCTGTTTGAATCTTCTGTGATCATTAAGTGATTATTTGGATACCAACTGCTTATCACTCTAGTGCTTATCCATTCTATTTTGGTCCATACCTGTGCTTTTGAGTTCATATTGGTTTCAACTCTGTTCATTTGCGCTTTAATAAGTCAAAAATACACTTGGTCAAAGTTGGGGTCAATTTTGCTTAATGTTTTGTTAGGTTTGCATTAATGCTTATTTAGGTTTGCCTTAACGCTTTTTTTTTGGTGGCCTTGATCCTTTTTTCAGATATGGATTTTGGAAACATTCCCTAATAGCATGCAATGGTGGAGCAAAGATTCTAAAAAAATCCCACGTGGTCTAGCATGGTCAAGATTTAAAACCTTTGAAAAAAAACACTACCAGATGCTATTTGATCCGGTAAACAAACCCTGTATAAACCCGCTCATTTGTTATGTATATTTCTTTATATTGCCTTTAATTTGTATTCATACCTTATTTTATCATGTAGGCTTTTAAACCAATAAAGCAATGGATTCCAAGAAACGATGAGGCATTCCGTCCATGGTACATTCGTAGCATGGAATATATCCGAGGACTAAAGCTGCAAGTTACACTTGTTCATGCAACAAACATGTCGGTTGAGCTAGTGACAGTTGTACAACCTGATGTTGATGGTGATGCTGATGAATGTTACGTTAACATGCCCAACGATTCTAGTAATGCTGATGATGATGCTGCAACAGAGGTTGGTACACAAGCTGATGTAAACATTGATGACCATGGTGGAGAAGGAAATGAAAGTGGTGCAGGCGTTGGTGGGAGTGTAGATGCTACTGGAGATGGTGGTGGATCAGTAGTGTTTCAAGAGGATTGTATTCATCATGATCTTGGGCAAACATGCCCAAGAACTGATATTTCTGATGGTTATGTTGAAACTGTTTCTGGCAAGGACGAAGTGGGACCAAATGAACATCATGTTGAGGGTGAAACAGTCGACAAGGATGAAGTGGGTCCTAATGAACATCATGTGCAGGATGAATTGTCACAAAGGCTGGATAGAGATCAAATTGAAAGTGAGCTTAAGTCTATTAAGTCTACAGTAGGAGGCATTGAAGAACGTGTTGGAGACGTTGATGTCTCAAACCTATTAGTACAGCTAGATATTGTTAAAAAAAAGGATCGGGGTGCTTGAGGATGTGTTAGGAGTGAGATTTGAACAAAATTCGGTAGTCTGTGATGACAAGTCCCAAGATGTGCATGCCGACACACCAACTTTGGAAGTCTGTGATGAAAAGTCCAAAGATGTGCATGCCGACACACCAACTTTAAAAGTCTGTGATGAAAAGTCCGAAGATGTGCATGCCGACACAACTGGTTTAGAAGTCCGTGATGAAAAGACCCAAGATGTTGTATGTGACAATAAGGTATGAATACAAATTATATTTAATTCCTTTTCTTTATACTAGCGTAATTGGTATGAATAACGCTTGTGTGCAATTTATTGTCTCCTTATCTTTGTATTTCAGACTCTTCTCCCAGATGTGGATGGCGACACATCAAATAAGTTGTTTTATACGGATACAGAAGCGTTTCAAGGACCAATGACACAACTTATGAAAGCCACGTTCCAATCGTCTACTGATCGTTGTACCGAGTTTATGCAAGTTGACACTAACAGTAGGTGTGATTTTTCTTCCTTACCGAATTTGAATGCTGCCTTCTCCGAATTTGAACTAACACCTCATGAAGTAAGTATATATTTACAATATTACCAAATTTATTTACTATTGTATTATATTGTTTTTCTCGTACTGAGACTATTTTGTTTTTCATTTTGTAATTTTTTTAGGATACAAAGGATGGGTCAGAATTGGAACCTAAAACCGCTAGTACACAACAACAACCGGCTGAGGACATAGTTGAAACAGGACATTATGTATGTATTTATATTATTTAATTAACTAAAATACATTCACTGCATTGTTACAGTAGGTATTTATTTAGAATATTACTTCATTTATAAGCGGCTGTGATTATTTTATTTATTCTCTAGGATTTGGTGGATATGGATGTTGATAAAAACGAAACTGAGGATGTTGAAAAGGAGGGGGTTGAAATGAGAGAAGCAAGAGATAAGGAGGACGGCATTGAAAAGGAGGGGGTTGAAATGAGAGAAGCAACGGATAAGGAGGATGGCATTGAAAAGGAGGGGGCTGGGAATGTGGGTGAGGAACCAGGAGAACCACAAGGGGACGGTGGAAATGGTGGTGACAATGCATACGAAGTTATTTACATTGATGTGGATGTTGACAAGCATACCAGTCAGGTAATTTTACAGCAAATACTTTATTTATTTGTTGATTATATTGTAAATTATTTCAGGCACAAAATATGTTGTCGTCAGACATCAACGTTGTACTAGTTAATGATGTAAGATCTATCTTCAACCGATTGAAACGAAAGAGGAACCCAGGCAAATTTAACAGGTCCCCTTATACATCACCTCCAGACACTACTCCAAGAATCTTGAGAAGGCTTTCACAAAGAATTAATCGTGAAAACATATCCCCTCCTAATTTCGGTGAAGCTTTGCAACTACCACCATTGGAACCATTTGTAGAGGTATATACAAGTTTAATTGCCTTGGTCACTTTTATAGCTCAGAAAAACTATTGCCTTGGTCACTTTTTTGGGGAGGCAAAAACTTTAAATTGAATCAAATGTAGTTTATGGTGGTTAATTTAGGGTCATTTAGGGATAGCATAATTTATTCAATCATCTAGGATGAACCAAATCTGAAATTAGTCAACTTTACTAAAAATTCTAAAGAGTCAAAATTCACCATTTGACGACATGTCCCATTATGAGTGCATGCTTACCACTTTCGGCTGTGGTCACTGCCACAAGCACCAAATGGATAATAAAATCGTCAAGCTATTACCTAGCAGAGCTTGTTAGTGATGGAGGCTTGTTTAAGATAGTTTAGAGTATAGGTAGCAGTTTTAACAGATTTAATTATAAATGCGTAAATGTTGTATGTATCAGCTCATCTCTAACGGGTCAAAATGGATTAAGTAAGAAATTCGACTAAACATAAATGGGCCTAATTGGTCGAAATTCATTCTAAGTGTATTTAAATGCTTGGAATCATTTATCTAATGTGGAAATAGGATAGTAAGTGTTGGCTGGTGACCCACACTAAAAAGTTACCATTTCACCGCCTCTAGCTTAGATAGCTATCAGTTCAAATCTTGTAATGGATTGTTGCTTCGTGATTAATCAGTGCTAGGACTCGAAATAGGTTATCTAACTTATGTTCAATATCCCAGGTAGGATCACCATCTTGTTTATTATATTGGATAAGACAAATATAAAAATTGGTGTAAGCAAATGTATGTGTATGTGTAGCTGCATGTTTATGTTTAAGTGTGCATTTTGGCACGATTGTAGACCTATGAGTAAAGTGCCAACTTCAAGGTTAACATAAATAAGTGTTACCCAAGAATAGCATTTGATATTTAACATATATGATAACATATTAAATGGCACATGTGGATCATTCCATATAAGTCACAAATATCATGCGTTAATATGCTAGATGCTCCCACACTGACAAAAAAAAATTTGAGCAACATGCTGAGCATGACATGAGCCTAATTATGTGGGGAAGATATAGATTGAGAGGTACTCGTGAAAGTTTTATGGAAAGGGGGCTATATAGAAGTTGTGTGGTGATGCCACGTAGTTCTTTCCACTTTATGCGGTTTACATTATTCCTTGTCGCTTTTGCAAACATACAAACATATCGTGTCAGGAGATCTGGATTTTTGGTCAGATAGAAATGCTGTAAATAAGTCACGTTTGTCATGTTATAAGGGAAACTGTTGTAGTACATGTGAAACAACTGTTTTAGTAACTTTATCAGCAAGAAGACCGATGAATTGATACTAAATTATAAAAATAGACTCTTACTAATAATACATGAATTGACGTTCGGGACCATCCTATGCTTTACTTTTTTAATCAGTTACCTGGATACGTGATCATATATACTTCACCCAGACTGCTTATTTGCTATATTATGTCATCATTTCATCATTAGTATGGTAATGTGATATTCATGTATTCATTTTCAGAACCTGGTAAGATATGCGAGGGGGAGGAAACAGAAAAGCAATTGTATTGTACCGCCTTTGATAAAAAAATTTCTTGAGAACGGCATTGATATTAAGTTCATTTTCCCTTGGGGTAAGGAAGACACGTTTGCTGATATCCGTTTTTGGAAATCTCTATTAGCTTTAGATGATTGCAGCGATGGATGGCTTCGTGACGAGGTACGTAAATTTTGTATGTACATTGTTTGATATGTTATTCACTGAAGATGGCTTATTGGGCAATTGCCGGTTTTTTTTTTTAAAACAGCACATAGACGTATGGGTTGACTTGATGTGGACATTCCGAACACATGATGCTGATTGGGCAATTGCCGGTTCTTTTTTCAGTCCACAAGTCATGGACAATAACATACGAAGCTATTGGGCGAATGGTTGTAAATATCCAGTGGTTTGGTCTGATGTGGAAAAGGTCTTAATAATTTCATGTTTTTAGCATTTTTTTTATTTCTAATTTTAATTCCTATATTCTTACTACTGTAAACTGTTTTAATGCTAAAATGTAGGTTCTATTTCCAATTAATGAGCCCAGTTCTCACTGGGCGACGGGGGAGCTTCATATACGTACAGGTGTTATAACACTATACGACACGCTTCCTAAATATTCTAGAAGAAGAGAATGGTGGAAGAAGACCATGCCACAGGCATTTGCAAATAATTTGGCTAATTATCTTAAAGAAGAAGGAGTATTGGATGCAAAAGGAATAGATGTTGACGGTTATGAGATAACCTGGAAAGAATGCAAGGATGTCCCAAGACAAGGATGTTTATACGGTGACTGCGGAGTATGGGTATGTATAACCCTTTATCGTTTGGCGAATAATATGTCATTAGAATTGGCCAACCCTACACTAGCAGCTATAGCCTATCGTGAGCGAATGGCGGACTACTTCTGGAAATACAAGGTGCAATATTCCCCATAGTAAACTTGTAAGATATGAATGTAACATGATATTATTGTGGATAATGTGGATGTTGTTTAGTTATTTAATGGTAGATTACCAGTTATTATCATATAAGTTACAAAGTTGTTTATTTCCAATAGCATACATATCATAACATTGAAAACATGACTTGAGTTCATGAGAATCATTAAACCTACTCTAACAAACACAACACAATGAAAAGGATTACAACTACCAAACCTAACATTAACATAATTATTTCATGAACTTTTGTCTTAGCCTTCACTTCCTTCATCTCTTTTTCGAACATTGCAATCAGTTGTTGTATTGAATCTTCTGAGTTCGCCACAAAACTTCCTTGTTGATTTATTAGTGACTTTTTCTCTTCATGCTCTCGCCAAAACAAGTCTTTGTAGTATTGTGACGGGATCGGAGTCTAAAAAACCATAAACCTTACATATATTCGCCGGACATGCTTTGTTCCTTCTTCCTGGGTTTTTTTGTGACCAAGAAACTTTGACAGTTAGTGGATAAGGAGGCCGACAGTTGCAATGCGTCATGTTAGCGACATCTTGGAATTGGTACTGATTCCTATTGTATGACCTACTAGAAGAAGAAGACATGAATTTTTTTTGGGCGACCTACTAGAGTATTATCATGCCATTTTACATAAACATTCCTTACAAGTGTGCTGTGAAACTGTTCCAAAAGCAATGTCACCAAAATCTTTCCACCACGACTTCATATCCAACGACGTGTTTCGAAGATGCTTTTGTCCATACCTAAAAAAATAAAAATTTAAAAAAAATAAAAAAAATATAAACAATATTAGATTACATAAAGCATATGAATGATATTAATATACAATTACATAAAGTTGTTAACTTGGGCGACTTGGAGTAAAATTGAGTTGTATTAATGTACATGTACCAGTTAGGCTAAAAAATACAATTTTCTTAAATGTACAAGTACATAAGGTGGGTAACCTGGGCGACTTGAAAGTTGACCAAGTTTATGGTCTTTGGGCGACTTTGTAACTAGACACATTTAAGTACAATGACATAAATGAACAAGTACATAATTCGGTTTCATACAATTTAATTCCCTAATGTTCTAATGTATATTGATAACCAAATAAAAACTGGAACTAAATGCATTAGCAAATAGTTCATGTTTGTTTTCTGGAAATTAAAAAAAAATAGTAAAAATGAGTAATGAAGACACGTCTAAGTTTAAAGTGGTTTTAGTACATCCAGGGTCGAAGCATGCTGTTAAACTACCTAAAGACATCAGTTACAATAACCTTGTGGCCTACATCAAGAAAAAGGTGGACGCTGCCAAGGCGATAGGAACTTGTGATGTAAAGTTGTTTTACAAGGATGGTTCCATGTCATTGGACATTGTTGACGATGATGATGTCCAATATTTCATACATGATGTTTGTTCGAAAAACGACCAGACTCAGAAATTATTCATATCAATCACGAAACAACCAACGGAGGTAAAATCATCTTATGCTTCTAATAATATATCATTCGATCTTAATGTTCCATTGTTACCTATAAGGGTGAGCATGGTCCAAAAACCGGACCGGACCGGCCAAGACCGGACCGGACCGAAGACCGAGAACCGGAAAAACCATAGACCGAGACCGGACCGAATGTGGTCGGTCCGGTCTCGGTCCGGTTCGGTCCGGTCCGGTCTTCGGTCGGTCCGGTCCAATTAGGCATATTTTGGCATGTTTTTTCGGTTTTTTGGTCGGTCCGGACCGGACCGGACCGACCGGACCGAGGACCGAATTAGCCAAAAAGCCTAGACCGAGGACCGGACCGAATGTGGTCGGTCCGGTCCGGTCGGTTTTGTCGGTCGGTCCGGTCTATCCGGTCCGTTTGCTCACCCTTAGTTACCTATACAATGGAATGATCCCACCCAAAAAGTTGAAGATTTTTCATTTCACACCAAACCTGATTCGGTCCTGATATGGCAAAAGAACTCATTTCAAAATATTCCCATTCCACCCAAGGCCCCGACTCCAATTATTAAACAAATCCAGCCTCATATAAAATCATTTACAAGTGATACTAGATTTTACAAGTTTCGGGAATTTTATAATAAGCAAGAATGCATGTTTGCTATAGGCAAGAAATCATTACTTGAAAGTTTTGAATATGTAGTTATTAAATCTGAAAGCACGAGGTACAGCGTGAAATGCAGAAATGATGGTTGCCACTGGTGTATATACACTCGCAAAATAAAAGTGGGTAGTAAATTCTATGTATCCACCGTAAATGACGTGCACATATGTTCACGAACTAAACTATGTCCTAATCATCGTAATGCTACAATGAAATTATTAAGTCATTTACTTTACGAAAAAATGAAAGATAATACCAGAACATACAAGGTGCGGGATATACAAAAAGATATTAAGGTTGAATGGAAAGTAGACCTTTCTTACAAACGAATATGGGGAGGAAGGAATTTAACGTTTGAGTTGTTAAATGGGACACCTGAAGATTCGTTTGAGCAGCTTCCGTATTATTGTCGCAATTTAAAGATAGCAAACAAGGGGACGGTAACACACATTGAAACAGACAAGGCAGGAAGATTTAAGTCGGTGTTTATAGCATTTGGTGTTGCGGTAAGAGTTGCTTTTATATAGAATATAAAGTTAAATATTTATATACTTTTTAATAATTTAGTTTAAACTTTGTTCCTTTTACATTAATCGAAACTAATACATGGTTACTGATTTAGGTTCGGAGTTTCATAGCCTTCATGCGGCCGTTGTTGATTATTGATGCGGCGCATCTTAAAGGAAAATACAAAGGTACCAACTTGCTTGCTGTTGGTATGGATGGTAACAACCAAATCATACCAATTGCTACAGGTGTGGCACAAGGAGAGACAGGTGAAGCATGGACAGTATTTTTGACCAAGTTGAAAGAGAGCATCGGTGTAGTTCCTAGATTGGCAATTATTTCTGACAGGCATCAATCGATTATCCAAGCGTGTAATAAAGTTTTCCCAGATTGCTTTCATGGCAATTGTTGCCGTCACTTGCAAATGAATTGCAATTTGAGCAACGATAGGGATAAGTATATATACTGGAAGGCGTGCAAATCTTATACGGTGGAAAACTTTCACAAAGCAATCGAAGAGCTTCGCGCTGTTAGACCGGAAGCGGTAAAAAAACTGGAAGAAGCAGGTTTTGAAAAGTGGTCACGGGCATATAGTGAAGGAAATAGATACAATTACTTGACGTCTAACAGTGCGGAATCAATTAACAGTTTAACGAGACTAGTTCGAAAGGTTCCAATAACACATCTCCTGGAGTATTACAGAAAGTTGTTACAAAACTGGTATTTTGAACGACAAGAAAAATATCAAGGTAAATATTTGGTGTTTCTATAATCTGAATTACTAATAAAATAATTTATGGATGGTACATTTTTTTACAGTGAAATAATAACAATTTTTTTTCTTTAAAATTATGTAGACGCACCAGAATTTGAACTTGGAGAATGGGCAGCAGCAAAGGTGCAAGACAGAATGCTAAAGAGTGCTAACTGGGAAGTTAAAGGCATTGCCATGTGTGCTATGTACCAAGTGTTAGACACTTATAATTCTCATATAGTCGATTTAATAAAAAGAGAATGCACTTGCAAGTATGTATTACCAACATGTTTATTATATATACAAGGTGATTACATTTTATTATTTTTACTTTCTGACTTGCATATATGTAATTTCAGGCAATGGCAACTTTCGGGTATACCGTGTGGTCATGTGTGTGCTGTGTGTAGGGCAGAAGCTTTGACCGACTGTAACCAATGGGCGCTACCGTGGTTCACAAAAACCAACCTTAAAGGCACATGCAATGAACTGGTCATTCCACTAGCAGATGAAGCCGATTGGGTTAATCCCGGTAACCTGCAAAAGGTTTTGCCTCCGGTAATGGTTAAACGACAATCGGGAAGACCGAAAAACAAATACCGTATTCGATCAAAAAATGAAGCACCGAAAGAAAATAAGTGTGGCAGGTGTGGCAACAAAGGCCACACACGTGAATCATGTATGCAACCATTGCCAAGAATAGAGGTAAGTTTGTAACATGACAGAAATTTAGATATGTATGTGTGCAGCAAAGTTAGTTATTATTATATATATATATATGTATATATATATATACATACATGTATATATATATATATATATGTATATATATATGTATATATATATATATATATATATACATATATATATACATATATATATATATACATATATATATACATATATATATATATATACATGTATGTATATATATATATATACATATATATATATATATACATATATATATATATATATATACATATATATATATATATATATATACATGTATGTATATATATATATATGTATATATATATATACATACATGTATATATATATATGTATATATATATGTATATATATATATATATATATATATATATATATATATATATATACATATATATATATATACATGTATGTATATATATATACATATATATATATATATATGTATATATATATATATATATATATATATATATATATATATATATATATGTGCATTTTGGTCATAAAGTTAGTATGTGTGCAGCAAAGTACAACCACCAAAAGAGCATCAAACAAGGGAAAATCAGTGTTGCAGGAACCTGTGATAGAACAGGCGAGTAGAACCGTGTTGTTGGATATGAGTGGAAATCGCAAACGTAAGACAGGTACTGAAAGAGAGGTAATAGTCGAACCGAAAACAGATGTGTACGAGGAGTATTTTCAGAAAGGAAGTATTTACCAGGATTGGGATGAGCTGAGTTGGATGGGTGAGGCATCTAATGATGTCTTCGGGCAACCATCCAACAACCTTTACCAGGGTAATTTGTTTCGGGGTGTTCAACCTTCATATCCTAGCATCGGGCAAACCTCGAACAACCTTTACCAGGGTGATTTGTTTTGGGGTGGTCAACAGTCATATCCTAGCATCGGCCAAACCTCGAACAACCTTTACCAGGGTGATGCGTTATGGGGTGGTCAACCATCCAATACTGCCATCAACTTAAATTCCTACCCGGAATCGTCTAATGCGTATCATTTAGATGATTTCTAGTCTTATGTTTAATTATTATGTGCTAAACTTTATGGCATATTGTTTTTATTTGTGAGCGATATTATGTGTAATGCCTTATGTGCAAAACTGTTTGGCATATTGTCATAGGTAGTAGCAAATGATAACGTGTACCTGAATAAGTGGAACAACTTCCCATGAAACCATGTCCACTTCGTTTGCGAAATCGTGTTAAACTTTCAAGAATACTGGAAAAAAAAAATTTAAAAAGTGACCATCATTATAATTAAAACGAAACAAACGATAAAAATTAAAAACATGTGGCATAATATATAGTTTATAGTAATACATAAAACCAAGTACCCGAATTACAAAAATGTTGTCAGCCCGACAACCCTACCAACTATGCACTTTGTGTTTGAAATAGAAGTCAGCCATACGCTCACGGTAAGCAAGAGCAGCCTGAACCGGATTATCCACTGCCAACGACTTTCCATATGCCAAGCGATATAACCATATGCATACCCAAATACCGCAATCACCAAACAAGCCTCCTTGTGATGGAATGTTGTGTGCATTCTTAAATGTGATGGAATAATTGGCAGGATTTATACGTTTCTTTTCAAACACTTTGGCTTGTTCTAAAACAATCGGAAGTCCAGCCTGTAGGCAAAAGGAAACATATTAAAGAAAATAAACAAGATTACACCAGAACAGTAAGTATTTAAAAATAATAGGATAAAAAAGAATAAAAAAAAACAATAATTAACAAGAAAATAAACAAGATTACAAGAAAATACACAAGATTACACTAAATTATAAACATAATTTCAGTATCTAAAAATTAAAAAAAAAAATTATAATAAGCCATATATACAAGTATAAGCTACATAAAATAATAGGATAACAATAACTTCATTTCATACATAATCCTAGTACAAAAGATAAGAGACATTACATAACTACCCGACTACAATGGTAGACAAAAGATTGACTTCATAAGACCCTATTACAAAAGATACTAAACATAACTGACATAAAGGCTAAAGACTAGCGACATGACCGTACGACCCTATTACAAAAGATACTAAACATGACAAGATGCCTATTAAAAAAGATACTAAACATGACCATACAGTAACAGATTACGTAGACCATAATCCGTTCGATCAACATGAGTTTGGAGAATAGCTGATTCACAATAGGGGGCGATGTAAAAGGAACCACCATCTCCTTCAATTCCCAGACTGACAAAGGTACCAGAAGCTATGTTGTGAATTCCAAGAGTCGTAGCAAATCCTTCCGGGTTCTGAACCTCAAGTATGGGGTCATTGTTAGCATTGAAACCAATTAATTTAAATTTACAAGGAGTGGGTATGTTAAGTAGACACTGAAAAGATGCAATGCTTCCACCAGCAATCGTTATCAGCCAAATCACGAAAATGTAGAAGTCATCAAAAATTATGTTTCCAGAAAGAACAATGTTGTCTCTTAAGTTAGACAGAAAGAATGGTTTGGGAAGATTCACTAACAACTCATCTGGTATGTATAACTCTTGGAAACGGTGGGTAACCAAGTCGAATGACACCATCATGTAGTTTTTGTATATGCTACCATCATTAGAATAAAATTTCTCATATCCACACCAGAAGATATGGCCACCAACGACACATTGACTTGCCTTTTTTAGTCTAATTGACTGACGAGGCAAAAATTGAGTTTCTAAAGTGTTCCATTCTCTAGAAGAAAATGAGAAAAGCAAGACAGACCATTCATGTTCTTCAGGATTGAAAGGATATGAAATCTTTAGAAAAATTGGGTCAAGGTTGTCAGGCCTTACCCCAAAAGCCAATAGTCGCTTTTCAAATTCTTGGGATTGAGTGGCATAAGGCACATATGCTGTAACCGACCTTCTGATCGATGGGTTCCACACAACAGCCAAGAAGTCAGATACAATTGGACCATGAGAAAAACCCAATACTCCATGGGAGTAACCAACAGGTATCATATAAGAATAAGACAGGTTTGTAGGCACATTTGTGCGAGATAAATTTTGATCTAAAAAACACATGTACCCTTTATACCTTTGCCGATAGCACAACACAAGAGATGGAACATTTGGAACCTTTACACCGTAACTAGCTGTGAAGTGCAAAGTGTCTATATGAGCCTTCCAACTCTTGGAGACAGTTCGACATTGAAGTAATTGTTTGACAGGAAGCCTTCTAACAATGTTCATCTGAACTTCAACCGGAATGTTATCAGACATGATGGAAATTTTGGGCTGGTGAAAGAAATTTTTTGGCTGGTGTGGTTGTAGAACAATGGGGAGAGGAAGAGTATATATATTGCAAAAACATTTACTACAAACCTAACCATATAAACCTAAGTTATTGTTGCTTTGTACTTAATTGTACTTGTGAGAAATATTTTAAGACTAGATTTAGACATTTAAGGGTTGACTTTGTTGACAAGAAGGTCATATGTACTTAAAAGCCTATGTAATTTATGGTTTTTGTACTTAAATTATAGTTTCAAAGAGTATTTTTAGCACATGTATACTAATAACAATGTATTTTTATCAAATGTATTTTTAGGCCATATAGAGGTTGATCTTTAAGAACAAGTATTTTTAGAAAAATTATTAATTACCTTTAAACATGCACGCATATTTACATACCAAGGACGCTGCTCTTGTTCATCGTTAGAACCCCTTTTTTTTTCTTGCTGATGAGCACTGTCGTAAAACGTTACAATCCCTGTCCTGATTTTGAACTGTGCTAGAAACCAATGTTTTTCTTTTTCGTTGATAGGCAAAAAAACCTGCTCAAAATCGGCCCATGAAATTTGGTACTTATCTCCGTTAGCATACCATATTGGAATTGAATCTTGTAAAAGTAGTTGAACAAAGTAACCAGTAACCATAGCCCAATCTGCGTCATCAGGTCTGAAGTGCAGCATGTACTCGACCCATAGGTCAATATGTTGTCAACATAACCGCAAAACATAGTTCATGAGACAAGAAGAAATGAAAAACTATTGATGTACATAAAATAACAGTAATTTATTTAACATTTACCTCATCCATCAGCCATCCTTTTTTCCACGGATCTAAACAAACTAAGGTTTCCCAAAACCTCCGATCCACACGTACTGGTTCCTTTGACCACGGAAAGATACAACGTAGGGGACCCAGCTTTCCAATGAATTCGTCATACTCATTATAAATATTTACTTTGTCGATAGCTTTGTTCAAACGACCAAGATTCTACAAACACATGGTCGCTACATTAGGAAAAATAACAGTACATGTTACTTGCATGATGATTAAAAAAAAATTAAAATAAGTTCATACCTCCACCCAAGGTTTAACATCTTTTAAAAAGCGAGTCATATCTGTATCCTGACATCGAATAGGAGGTGTTCGTTTTTTTTCAGCTTCTAAGAAATTTGGGGACCAGTAATACAAGGACTCTGAACCATCTTTCTGAGTTCTCTTTTCGGGTTTAGCTTGGTCTGCCTTTGCCCTTTTCCAGTGTTCTGATTTATGAAATTCAAAAATACTTTTTTTTTCTCTCCTTAGCTTCTTTCAACAACTTTTCTCTTTCCACCCTGCGTTCAATCTCCTGTAGCAACGCGTTCATAAACAAATTTTCCTTAGCTTTTAATTCTTCAACCTTCCACCTTTCTTCCTCTTGGTTCCTCAACATTAATTCCTCTTGTAAAAGATACTCTTGAGAAAAAAAATGTATGTGCTGATAAAGGGTAAAAAACGTATGTTGTCATATTACTGGGACAAGCACATTACCTGTACAATATCATCAACAGAGTCGACATCTATCTGGGCTAAACAACTATTAGAAATCAGAGTGTCAACCGTTCCAAAGAATTCACGCTTCAGTTGTTCTCGGAATTCAGGGCTCAGATGAGAAAATGATCGGCTAAAGTCCAATGTCTCCTGTATATGGTTACCAGAATAAATAAAACAAGTAATTGTTTAAGAAAAAAGGAAAATTAAGCTATCAGAAAACAAAATGATACCCGATATCCGCAAGTTCGTTCACATGCAAGAACCTACAAAGTATATTTAAAAACATATAATTAGACATTCATTTGTAACATGCATTATATTACTTTATAGCGCAAATCACCTGAATAATAGACTCAAGCTTAAAAACCCGAGAATTCAACTCCTGAATCACACGATCTTTAAGGCCGATTTCTGTAACAAGACTACTGGCGTCAATCCTAGGAACAAGTGGTAAATACTCTATTTCTGTCCTCCTACGTTTCCGGGCTGCTTCCAACTTCTGTAAAAACACATCGTATTCATCCGGTGCTCTACGTTTACGAGTCTTTGGTATGTACCCCATCATAAACTCCTGAGATTGGATATACCAATCGGACTGCTGCTCCAATAATGTGGCTTTCAAATCAAAATGTATCTTCGAGTCCTACAAATATCATCAGCCCGAGAAAATCAAAGCAAGCAAGATTAATGGAACATAAAAGATTTCAAAGACCAACATATATAAAAGTTTACCTCGCCAAATAGTAATCCATAATCCGATTTTGTAAAAACTTCTTTCTTTGACCAGGCTACACCCCTTGGTATGACATCTGGGTCTTTCTTCCACCAATTATTGCTTCTTTCAAACAACTCAAGAATCCATATCTATGAAATTAAATACTATGTTAGTCTATCACATATAATAAAAAAAAAATGAAAACTCATACGATCATAAGAAATAAATAAAACAATAACCTTGAAAGCCCAAACAAATCCAGATAGTGTATACGTTGGAACATACTTACGAGATGCTTCTAGGCCTTTAAGGTGTCTCCACCTGTGTTTGGATACGACATTCAGTAGCTGGTTATACAATTGCCTCCAAATGTGCTCCCCCCATGGAAACAAATTCCATGTTTCAAGGTCTTCAACCAAACGTAGGAGTTTATCATCCACTTGTTCATCCAACAACCGACCCATAAAAACGACCTCTAACGCTAACAGTAGACACACACGGACTGCGTCTTCATCAGATAAAGTACTGAATAACTCTTCATCCTCAATAACACCAATAAGATCTAAGTTTGAAAGTCTTTCCCCATTTTTTTTTGGAAATACCCTAGCCTTAAATTTTATATCCCCTGAACTATATAACTGAGGCCTAACAAACTTACCAAAACGAAACCCTGTGATTAAACAAAACGCGGGACGACCAAAATGTAGACTACGACCGTCGACATGATATATGAGGGGCATGTCAAAGTGTGCATCATCTACATAACCTTGTTTTTGTAGTATATAATCTACCATATGTGATTCATGGTCAAAAAAGAAAATATCCAACCATTGTCCAAAACATGTAGACCTAAATAAATTCCGCCATTTTTCATTCAACTTTTCTCTAATTAAGGAAAAGTATTTCAGTTTACTCCTAACAATGACTTTCGCTTCATAGTCCTTTTAAGAAAAAAAATAAATAAAATCATCTTAGACTGTAAGAAACAGGAACATCTTACACGTAACACAACACTTATAACATACTTAACTATTTAAAAATGTTAAGTATACAATAGAGCACAATAAGCACAAGAAATAATCAGCAAATAAGCAATAAGCAATCCAAACACCAAACAGTCCACAATAAGTTGAGGTGATAAGCTGTCTAAAAAGCTAAGGTTTCACCCTCTGGGTCCCACAATACCCACAGAAACAACCTCTAATACACTTGGACAGATTTAACCAAACACCCCTTTATTAGACTATGAATGTGCTTTTTGAAGCAAATTGGATGTTTAGACCATGAGACTGAAACATAAGCTTGTACAATGAACAAAGATTACTAGAATACTAAGAAAGGTTTACCAATTAGCATTTGCCGATTAAATATTCCTTATGTTATTTACCTATTCCTTATGTTATTTACTAAGTCGGTGAAAAGTTTACTCCTAACGATCATTTTGCTTTCACAAACATTTGCCGATTAACTATTCCTTATGTTATTTACCAACTAAGTTATAAGTTTTTAAAAAGAATTTACAAGTATGCGCGCACTACCAATGTATTCAAATCTTCGCAATAACAATCATAAGTAAGTAGCCAAAATAGTTGCCCGAGTAGTTTGAACCTGATCGGGAGTACAAACTATTTCCCGCCGTGTATAAGCAGGATGTATATAGTCCGAGGCCCGATATCTTAGCACAACTCTACCGGGTTAAGTCAACCGACCATCTATGGTTCAAGCTCCCCCGGCCTTGTTACCAAAAATGGTTCCCATAGAAAAGCCGGTTACCACCGGAACCAGCTACTACTTAGATCGTCATCACAAAGACAAACACAAAGGTTTGCAAAGCAACAAAACTTGACAATTCTTTCTAAAAACTGTAGGCATCTAACATCTCCCAAAAAAAATTTAATCATACTTAGGTATATTAAAAAGAGATCTAGCATCAAATAAACCTAAATCCACCAGTTTACACTAATAAAAACTCACAAAAGCAACAATAAACATACAAATTTACACTAACAGATACTCACAAATAACCTAAATCTGTCAGAAATTGACACAATAAATCCATGAAAGGCATCAATAAACCTAAATCCAACTTTTTTATAATTGCTTACCCAAACCTTAAATTAGCGTAACCCTAAGTCAATTGGATTATTACTTACCCTACCCACAAAAAATAAATAAAACCATCATAGACTGTAAGTAAAAGGAATATGATACAAATTTTCATCTTACACGTAACACAACAATTATAACATACTAAACAATTTAAATTCGGTTATAAAATATGATACAAATGTTAAGTCTACAATAGAGTGTAAGTAACAGGAATCGTCTAGAATGAGATAATGAAGGACCATGGCATGCCATGAACAATACACGGTATCATTATCGCAATCAACACGTTTGAATTATAAGGGCAGATATATGTTACGTCGCACATGTGTTCCATTCCTTTGTTATTTTGGCACTGTCTAGTACCCTTTGTGAGCTTGATCTTTACCACATGCTTTGGCTATTTAAGAGCGAAAACATGTGACTATTGATCTCACCCACAAAGGGTACTAGACGGTGTTCAAACTAACCAATGTAACCCGTCTACAACGTTACATACATCTCCCCCTGATAATTGAGCATGTTCTTACGAAACATTTGTATAGACATTGTTTGATATAGCTCACTTAAATGTCCATAACATACATATTAATTATGTATATTCAATGACATTACATGAGCATCGTAAATTTTAAATTTCTACTGAAACATGTAATCACAATAATCAATTTATTTCAATTAAGAGCATCTGCATTTGATTATCAGCTTCATATGGCTATCGATTAACACTCATACTCTCATTAAGAGAACACTTGTTTTTATAGTTTACTTAACCTGTTCCAAACACTCCTTAATGTGAACTAAAATAAGCAATAAACAACAATTACTTAACCTGTTCCAAACACTCCCTAACTGAAGTAAAATAAACAATAAAATGTAGAATTTCGTACTAACTTACCATATAAGCAATAACAACAATTATGGCTAAAACAGATTATGGCTAAAATCTAAGCATAAAACAGATTATGCAAAATGGTCCAAATCTAAGTGAACTAAAATCTACAACCAGACGTTAATTATAACACGAAACAACTTACCCTATAAAACATGGTTTTTTTAAAACTTAGATCTGCTGGTGTCTAACTTGGGCGGATGGGGTGTATATGGAAAACTAATGTTAGATCTGCTGGTGTATAACTTGGGCTTCGAAATAATGTTAGATCTGCTGGTGGTGGTGGTGCCTACCCTTCGATAATGTTAGATCTGATGGTGTCGTTTGGTGCCTACCCTTCGAACTAATGTTAGATCTGTGGTGGTGGTGCCTACCCTTCGAACTAATGTAAAATGATGTTAGATCTGATGGTGTCGAAGTATTAAAAGTGTTTGTGGTATAAGTATTAAAAGTGTTAAAATGATGTTTGAGGATAAGATGATGAAGTATTAAAAGTGTGTGTGGTAGTAAGTGTATAAGAAAAATAAAAAGTATAAACTTAATAATGTTGTATAAAAAGTTAGAAAATAAAATACATGTAATTTGGTAAATAAAGTATTGTAAAAGTGTACTCCATACCTACCAAGTCGCCCAAGAATAAAGATAAGTGGGACCCAGTCGCCCAAGTTTATTGTACTATTAATTAATAAAAAAAGACCATAAATTTTCGGAAAAAGACAAAATAATCAAGTCGCCCAAGAAATGTGGGTCCTAGTCGCCCAAGAAGTACACTTTAATAGTTGTACCATGAAGGTACAATGTGGGGGCATGTATAGGGACACATGTCACTATATTACACCATCCGCCCAAATTTTAGAGGCGACCTTCTCCCGTTGGAGTATTTGGGGAAAACAAGATTTTATGGGTTATTTAGGGTGGAGACCCTTGTACCTTTGGGGTATTTGTGGAAAATTCCCAATAAAAAAACAAAATGTGCAAATCACTTCATCCGATATACATGACTTCCGTTTGATGTAACAAAAATACCTAGAATTACTAAATGCAGTAGTTTTGTTCTCCGATTTGTATCACATGCTTTATCCCAAAGTCCAATTATTTTGTTATCTTCACCGTTACATATAAAGGGACTTATCCCCACCATTCATCTAAAAAAAATCAATAGTTGAGATTAAAAGCATTTTAATATTTCACAAATTTTTTATAATTTAAATATCTCTTAAACCGTTAATCGTTAAGCGAAAATAATTACACCATCGCGACGAACATTTAATTATCTTTCTATAGATAGGATATTTAATATATTTTCGACAATTTTTTTTTCGTTTTTTTCACGTTTTTTTTCGTGGCCGAAAAAATCATATATGATATTACATATCATATCATATATGATATATATAATATAATATGTAATATCATATATGATTTTTTCGGCCACGAAAAAAAACGTGAAAAAAACGAAAAAAAAATTGTCGAAAATATATCAAATAGCCTATCTATAGAAAGATAATTAACTGCTTGTCGTAACGGTATATTTTTTTTTTCGCTTAACGATTTACGTTTTAAAAGATAAAAATGTTTGATAAAAAAAGATGAAAGTGAGTTTTTTAAATTGTTGGGCATTAGATCAAATAAAGATGGAGAGAAGATGGAGGGTGGAGATTAGTCCTTGGTATGTAAAAAAGGTTTGGTACTCAAATGATCTTATATCATAGTATTATTATGTTAATATATCTGAAAGGTTTCGATCATCAAAAACTTTTATTTCGTGCATTGTTTTAGTACATATACTAAACTTTCCGAATTCACTTAGCCCAAGTCAATAACATATGTTTTGATGACCGTTAATTAAAAGTTGATGTGTTTTGATGAGTTAAGATCAAATAAGAAGAAAAAATAAAATGAGAAGAATAAGAAAAAACCGCAATCATACATTTCAGATGCACCTACAAATATATATTCATCTTCCTTTAAAAATATCACTCTAATTTGAAATGTGTGACTAGAAATTCTTTTTATTCTTTTCATTTAGTTTTTCTTCTATTGGATCGCTTCCCATGTTTTGATTAAGTAACTTATTTCCAAACCCCTTATTTGAAGATAGTTAATCCTAGGCAACAAAAAACAAAAGATGCATACAAACTTTTATGACTAAATATGTGTGTTATGGGTCGAAATCAGATCCTCAAAACGTGCATCGCATTGTTCTATATATCAAAGAGGATATGATATCGGATTTGATTTTTTATTTCTTTAAAATAGCATATCCTTTATTACTAGTTATAACACCCATGCACGCACGGGGTTTTTTTCTAAAATTATTAATTACGTATTGTTATCAATTAGTAGACAAACAACTTAGTTTGTCTTAAATGGTTTTACTTATTGGAATAAAATATGAAATCTTAGCAATTAACGTCAGTATTCAAGCACTTTGAAACAAATTTGAAAATTTTAAACATTGGCGTATCGGTAGCATGTTATTTATTAAAAATACAAAAAGGATGTCTTGTTTAATTAATGTGAGATAAAATTGTGGTGTACATATTATGAGATATTTAGTTACTGTTTTAAAAACCCACAACCTATCAAAACAAAAATAAGATAAAGTAATAAACGGGTTCCATCTTGCAATACTTGTAGAGCCACGGTCCGCAAAGAGCCTCATCAGGCATCTTATCAAGCATGTCGACATTCTTGGAACCTATTTAGATGGACGAGACCTGCGATTTAAAAAAATCAGGTCAAAACTAATGCTTTTCAAACATAGATTTCACAATAAGTCCAACATACACCCTACAAATGAGAAGTTTGTTCTTTCTATAAGCAAACTATGTTTACATTAAAATGGTACACACATAATGTGAACCACCGCCAATCATCACAACCTATTTATCATTTTCGTAATGGCGTAACATGTATGTCATGACTCATGAGCCTTGAACCTTTGATTGATTTCATGTTAATCCATGAACTTCAAGGGTCAAGATTAATATTTACCAGCCAATTAGACCAGAATTTGACTCATAACATGGTCACTAAAAGGGCTAAAGAAAAGAAGGTTGGGATTACCTTACTCAAAGCAATAAACCTCCACCATTTCCGCTGAACAATAAGAGACCAAACCAAACATATAACTGTTGCAGTAGATGTAGAAAGAAGAAAAAGTAGCAACTGCATACAGAAACCAAACATATAATATAGTTAAAACATTGCATTAGCTTGATCTGATTTTTTATTTTTTAAACTCGGACTTTATAATTATGTTTTTTATTTTCTATATTAACCAAACCTGATAGGTGACTATGTTAAACTATTTTAATCCGGCCAATCAGCATTTACTAACAGAATGATAAACTAAAAAGTTGCAAAGGCTTACGTATGAGGGCCATATGTGCAAGGACCCCCCAATTAACACCAGCACCAGGTAAACAACCACAAAGCAAACCCGAAGCAACACTCAACGCCACTCCAGTACACCTTAAAGCTCGATTCCCGGGGCAACAGGCCATTGATCCATGCTCAATTCCTCCAAAAGCTTAACAATAAACAAAATCACATCACATTCAACAAACCCAAATTTAAAATAAGAAAATACCAAATATCATCATCAAAACCAAAACTCACCGAATGAATAACATAAGCACCCTCAGACGCGGTAACAAAAACCTCAACACACCTGAACTCATTACCCCTTTTGGCCCATACCACCAACTCTCCTCACCATACTTAACCTGAACTTGTGTCCCAAAAGAACAAAACTCATCGCTTGTTACAACGCCGATTTCTAAAATGCCAACTCCTCTTCAATCATACAAAAAAGCGTTAAAGTAAGTTAAAATATAATAATTAACCCTTAACCGTACGTGATTTGTGATATCGATTAGTTAAGGTAAATAAGCGTGATGATTAGTTCAATCACAATACCTGATGATCCATACGTTTAGAAGACCATGATCATAACTTCATAAGCATCTATAAGAGGATGATTCTTACATATATCTTTTATTTGATGAACATAGCGATTAAAGATCTCAAGATGTCCATGAGACCCTTCGGGAGATACACTGCAGGTATGTATATATTCCTCATTGATGAAAACCAACTTGTACACCATTTGGTCAGCACCAATAAGTAACGAGTAATGTGCTTTTATAGGAATGGATCAAAGAAATGGTTGTTTATGTTAAAACCATCGATCCAAAGCATCTAGTGGAGATTGGCCTCGAAGGATTTTATGGTGTTTCAACACTAAACAAGCTTCAATACAATCCCAATACATATTCCCAACAAGTTGGAACTGATTTCATCAGAAACCATCAGATTCTTGGTGCTGATTTTGCTTCAGGTTCATATTCATGCCGACTCTTCTGTAACTCAAAACCTTATTAGATAACATGTGCATGCGCATGATAAACCAAATGCTATGCTTACACATCTAATGCTCTTATAAAGGATTTCACAATCGATATCTGATTTTCATGTTGCATTCATTAAGTCATGGATGCAATCACACATTGATGATGCTGAGAAATACCTTGGGATGCCGGTGGTTCTCAGCGAGTTTGGTGTATCTACAAAAGATCCAGGCTACAATATATCATTCCAGGACAGCCTGATAGCCACAGTATATAACACAGTGTTAGATTCGGTCAGAAAAAGAGGGAGTGGATACAACTTGCGCGTCGTGACAGGTGTTTTCTGATGGAACATAGTATATGGGTGATGGGTACGCAATACATCTTTCAAAATCGCCATCAAATCTGCTGAAGCCCTTTTTACTCACAAAACCGACCATTTGATGCTTCGACATATAGTGCCCTTGTTGGATTAACATTCTTATTTGGCATTCCATCAAACACCTTGTCAAGAACCTCAAAATTCTTTTAAGCATTTCCTCAAACACGTTGTAGCCAACCTGAATTTTTTCTAAGTCTCAATTAATGAACAAAGAACAATGGCACGCTAATTTGATAGGATTCTTTCCAGCAATTCATTGTATCTGAATGTAATTTAGTAAACAGTATTTATAATCAATCTATACTATATTATAATGCATTTTGTACTATTATATAATTAGAATTGCTTAAATTCAGACTTTTTATTTCTTATTATGGAAAGATTGCAAATATTGATTGAAGAAGGATTCCAATATTAATTGCAGAAAACTAAAAACTGAAAAACTAAAAACCTGAAAAAATGAAAACTGGCAAATTGAAAATTGAAAAACTGGAAAACTAGCAGGAGAACTTAAAAACTCAAAAACTGAAAACTAGAAAAACAGGAAAACTGAAAACTGAAAAACTGAAAAAATAAAAACTTGAAATCCTGAAAACCCAAAAAAACAAAAAACAAAAAAGTAAAATCATGTGACAACTGGCAAATTAGGGAGCCATTTTGAAAACCCGCATTACGTTAAAGTTCATTTATAAATTTATATTTGAAATTTCATTCGTAACGAACTTGTAAGACCTATATTATGGTTGATTATATTTAAAATCTTTATGAAATTTGAGATTTTCTTTAATGATTCGATATGAATATATGTGGTGATTTATTTTGAAATTCCCATTTGGCACTACGTTGACTCCGACACTAGGTAACCTAACTAAAATTCCATGTTTTGAATTACGGTCCGACTATATGTTTATTTATTTTGAACGTCTCGTGAGATATTAAATAATTTGGAACGAGCTCGGTTTGAGTATGTCGAGATATTTCTTTTAAAGTTACGAGTTTTGGTCCGTGTGTTTTACACCTAGCCACCTTACCCTTAAATATTAATAATACTTTTATTATTATCATTATTATTATTATTATTATTATTATTATTATTATTATTATTATTATCTACAACAAAGAAAAAAGAAGAAAATAAAAAGAAATAAAAAGAGTAGCAACAAAAATCGTCCTTGTGTCTTAGCTGGACTCACACAAACACAAACACATCTCTAAACCTCTCTCTCTCCCATCAACATATCAAACCCTAGCCCCCAAAATTCCGGCCTCTACTGCCGTCACACCGCCGACCACCACCATACACGACCGCCATTTTCTAACTCCCCATCACTAGATCTACTTGATCCCCAACAACACGCGCCCAAAAACTTGTGTTTTGACCCCGTGATTCACTCGTACGCGCCTCACTCCTTGTGTTTTAACCTCCCCGTGATCTTCTTTTCATTGGTATCGAAGGTAAGGTGAGTCACAAGAGGATTGTGACTCGGATTTTTCTAAAAACGTGACCAGGAGGTCGCGAGTTATACTTTTCTGGTTGGGTTTTGATGAATAACGAAAAATATATATGGGTTTATGAATAAAAGATGATTTTTAACTAGTTTGGTATCCGGGTTTGCTTGTTTTGTGTGTGGTCGAGACTCAACCGAGAGCTATTGCTCTCGGCTTGTATATTTTTCGGGCTTATGAACTTTCTTGTCATTTTGGTTCTGGTCATGATAGGATGATGATTTTGGGAATGTTGGTTATTAATCTTGGTGAGTTGGATTCATTTTGAGTGAAGGAGATGGTAATTTATTGTTGATTATTGATGCCGAGACCCTTTGTTGTCCTTGTGGTTCACGATATGGAATGGAGTAGCCGAGCCGAGACCCTTACGGTCTCGGTAGTGGGCTGCTACTCTTGTTAATATTGTGTGGTTCCTTTTATTAAGTTGATGTACCTATGTGACTGTTGTGGTTTATTTTTGTGTTTATTGTTGTTTTAAATGTTGTTGTTGTTGTAGTATTTGTTTCGGCCGAATATCGTTGTTGGGTGGACACCCTTTATGGTCTCGACAATGGGTACATGATTATTTTGTGAAGTGCTGACGAAGTGGTAAATGGGGACCGATTGTGAGACGGTCAAATTAGATGACGGAGATAGGTTAGTCGGGTGCCATAGTCGGGCCCTATTGTTGTAGCACGTGTTTTGAGAAATTGTTGGATGGAGATTGATACTTGGTTTGACTTGATTATCATTTTTATTTGGACTTGGACAATGAGCCGAGAGTGATGACTCGGACATGCGACCATCTCATGTAACTCGATAAATATTTATAATCAAACATTAATAATAAAACTCGTAATAATATTATTGGTAATATAAACGTTTATATAAGTATATAGACGTGAAAAACGTATATATAAATATATAAATGCGTATATTAAGAATAAAACGATCACGAGTAACATTATAATAATAACGTGACGATAAATATTATACTACGAAAGTAGTGTAATAAATGTCTGGAGCGTTATTATAATTAAACGACTATAAATAACGACGAATTCTTTAACGTTGAATAAATATTAAATAAAATATATTGTTAAATAAACGAGGAAAACTATCGAGTTATATGGGGTCGTGGTCACTTGAGTCCAAGTGGAAGATATTATTATTTTGTGACGTTTGTGTTGTCACGGATATATGACGATTAATACATTCACTTTCGATAACTATGTAACTTATTTAATCGACGGGTTAAATAAGAGCTATTTAGTTATTTTAATTGAGTATATTAATGGGCATGTATCCTACGACGCCCATAGGTTGTGGTATGTGTACGAGAATAATGAATTACTGAGTATCTCGTGAGGTTGCCAAATTGACGAATTTGGTAAGCTTAACGGCATAATTAGAGAATTTATTAAACTTTGATATATACCATATAGTACTTTATGTGCAGTGTGTGACCTAGAATTTGGGTATAATCTTAGAATGGTATATTAAGTAAATAAATGTGGGGGATTACCAAATCGACGGATTTGATAAACTTCGATGATTTATTTAAATAATATATTGGGCTAATATTAGACCTATAGATTGTTTTATTATTCTTTTGGTTGTGACTTCTTGGTTTGTGTTGTGTCGACCTACCGCCCGCATGGATACCAAACATCAAACTCTAAACTAATACGAGATAATGCGAGAAATGGATTTTCGGAAAGTAAAATGGAATACGTTCGGGTTTGGGAATATTTGTAGAACCCTGTAAAAGTTTCTTGTAATTATATATCGTTAATAAATATATAATCCTTCGTTATCGTTACTAATTCCCATTTTCTCGGAAAAATTTGAAATTTTTCTTATTATATTATTTTAACGATTATCATAAAATAATATAATTCACGAAATGAATGAATTAATCCTCGACACGTTACTCGAAACCTAAACATTTTATTTAATCCTAATTATAAATACTAAACCTAATTGAATTTCCTAATCTCAAAATTAATACAAACGGACCCTTAATTACTCCAGCCCAACACCCTCGTTTACTATTCACGAGCCCAACAACAAAAGCCCAACTTCCAAATCTTTAATATTTCATACGATCGACTAGCTTCAAGCCCTCCCAAAATGCCTCGTTTAATCTCGTTTCTTACACACGACCCCCCAATATTTTTACACCATCTCGTTAACCACCTAGCCAAATAATAGTGTGTCAAATCCCAAGTTCATTGGACGACGTTTGATACGGTTTTAAATGGCAAAGTGTTCGACATGTACTCGACCCAATCAAATTCGTAATTTCTTCAAAACTTAACCGTCTTGATTCCCGTTTGTTCATAATAATATTTCTAAGATGATTTTATGTTCAAACGTCAAAGATGATTAGCTATAATCAAGTAGTATACGATTTGGTAAATCGTATACACATATATATAGTTGGTCGACATAGAGTATGAATCACCCAAACATTTTCCTCAAATTGTGCTCTCACATTCCATAGTTTAGTATTATATAATTCATACTAGACCTAGTTTCCCTGACAAAGAATAGTGCATGAAGGTTTCTTAGAAATATTTCACTTATACGTGTTATGTTTTGAAACCGTATATAACATACATGCATGCACTAGTTCTTTACCATTCTCATACTCTTTCATACATTCAATTCATCCTAAAAACTACTCCTACAACTCAGAAGTCGTTTGCTATATTTTTTTGGAATCAAGAAAAAGGATATCGGGTTTAATATATACGTATAACGTTTGGGTTATACTTTGAACGTGATAATTCTTGTGTTCCATCCATTCTCTCTCGACTCTCTACCACCTCTAAGGTGTTGTAAGTCATTTTTACTCGTTTCCATTCAAGCTCACACGTTAAATTCATTTCATGCACTTTGTTTTATAGTTGTACGATCGTATATCATTTTACACATATGATTCACGTAAATATTGTCATTTAGAACACTAAACGTGACTAGCCTCTATCTTGGAAGGCCTAGGAGTCACGTAGCACACCAAGTTCACTTTAGTTTTAACGTTACATGCATTTCATGAACCTATTTTGAATCATGTCCATCGTATGCAATTTAGTAAAAATACTTAGTAATATTTTCAAGTTTTCAAAATATATAACCGGTTCAAACAAGCTACAAACTACACGTATAACTTTAAAATTCACTTAACTAGAGTACTATATTATTACACGAATCAATAGACCACCTAGAAAACTATCAATTTCATTTACACAACTTGTAAAAATACTCACGTTTTGACACCTAAATCGAGCCATTTTGAATCGACAAGAACCAAGTTTTCAACTTCAAAATTCATATAAAAACTTAATATTTTTGAGTGGGCTCAATTCAAGCCCAATAAGAAATTAAGATACATAAGCCCACTGGGCCCATATGAAATGTTTTTAGAATCATAAAAATAGCCCAAAGCCAAGCCCAAAACATTTTCCATGCCCTCGCCTCCAAAACTCTTAACGGGCCTTATATTGGATCGTTCAAAGCCCATAAGCTAAAAAAAATAAGCTTTTAAATAAATAAGCAGTTAAAATCAGCTTATTATTTACTTAATAAGCCTCGAAAAATTTTAGAAAAATTTTATAATTATTTTTGTAATTTTGGACTAAAAATGTAACGCGACGACACCTAGAGGGACTAAAAGTGTAAATATTGGAAAGAAAGGACTAAACCTGTAAAAACAGAAACTTAAGGGTAAAAATTGATGAAAGTTAATATTCTAAGCTTAGTATTGATTATTGGACAAATTAGAGGACTGTAGTTGAAATTATTTATAAAAAGGACTAACGATGTAACGCAAATGTCGTTAGACCAAAAATGGTAAAATTGGAAAAAGAGACAAAGACTAAACATATTCTATTTATCATTCTTAATTATTTTCTATTTTCGTAAATTTATTTCGTATTACATTTAAACTTTATTTTTATTTATATATATATTATTTAATGTAACGTTAATAATATATATAGTGATATTTAAAAAGTTAATATTTTACTTACGATTAAAAAGGTAAAACTTTGATGGATAATTTAAATATCATATTTTGTCATATCATGCATATCACAAGAATTACATTGCACATCACTTATTTGTCATAACGAATATTTATTATTCGTTATTCGTTCGTATTTACCAAATAGTATTTGGTCAAATTCTCAGATAAATTTATTTATCAGGTTGTGTTTCGAAGCCGTTATCATAAATTCGTCCGACTTTATTTTCTTCATTTCAGTATCAATCTAAGGTGAGTCATAGCCTCACATTTACTTATTTTCAAAACTCCGTGAGGGGGATACATGTTATAAACAGATCGCAAGTAATTTTCTGTATGCTTCCTGACTTGATATATGCCTAAGTTAACTATTGCCAAAAGACCCTTAATCATGAGCCATTAATCACTGTTATGTGAACGCGAATATAATGAATAGATCTATTTAAGGTTTGACAGCCTGTCTCATTAATATTTGACGGAATGCCATTATGCATGTGGTTAGTCGTATTAGTCGTGATAATTATATTTGAGTAAAAATAGGATTGGAAAATCACCTATTACACGAGGGCAAAATTATCATTGATTTGATAAACACCTCCGTTTTTACGGTATTTGTTAACGTTTGCGTGTTACGAGACTTAGAGCAATATATAAACAGCAATATCAATATTTTCAAACTGATTGTATTTTCCAATACAATCTTACTTGTGTATCAAAATGATTATTGAATTCAAACTCTATGATATCACTCAACATTTTTGTTGATTTTGAAGCATGTATCTCAGGTATTTAGCAGAGGAAGCAAGCATGGAACGGGCGGCAAAAAAAAACTTCAAAACTTGTCTACTTTATTTCAATAATGGTGTAAAATAAAAGATGTTTGATTTAGTTCAAAACATCAAGACTTTTATTATAATACTCTGATAAGGACCTCTTGTATTTGAATTTTTATAAATGAAATTATGTTTTAAAACGTCTCTTTCAAGCCGTTTTCTATCATTATGACTTCGATCCTCACCGTAACACCCTAATTACTATTCCGCTGCCGCATTTCAAATTAGGGGGTGTACAATATTTTATTTTGAGGAAGTGATTTCTGAACGAGTTGATATTGTTAGGAAGTGCCGAGTCCGTAGTTGCCGTCTTTTGAGTTACTATACGTCTTACTTCTACCGATTTCTTCTTGTTGATTTCTGGACTTGAGGTGAGTCATAGCCCCACTTTTTACTCTTGAACTATGTTTTCAATATATGGGGTGAGAAACGTGCAAATTATTTTATGTGGTCTATTATCGCTTTTATATTCTTTTAAAACTTGCTATGTGTATGGACTAGGATGAATTGTCAACTTTAGTCACATAGTTTCGTGTGAACTAGTTATGGTTGGCTTATTTAGATACTATAGTGTGCACCTATACGTTATTGATACTTCGGAGGTTATCCGAGTATTTATGATATTACGAGGGGTACTCGTGTATCTATGTTGTGGCGGAGGGTATCCGCAGGTTTATTACGGAAGGTATCCGTGTATTTATGATGGAGCGGAGGGTATCCGCAGGTTTTTAGTGAATCCCTAGTCTAGCTAGCAAGCGTTTTGCGTATTTGTCCACTATATTGAATTATGAATTTAAACCTATGATCTCACCAGCGAAAGTTGACTTTTAGCACGTTTTCTCAGGTAATTAAGTGTTGATTTGGATGCTTGGATTGGAAGGCTTGGCTATGGCACCTGGTTTATGGATCTACTTTTCTAAAACTCTGATATTTAATTGTGGACCTACGTTTATTTCTTTTGGGCCTGACTTTGGATGAATTTGGGATAAATGTAAACTTTAAAACCCCGTTTTGGTTGTGTTTTTCTTATGTTTACTTTAACTCGTTCTTTTATGTCTTGTGTTGGATACCAATCCACGTAGCACTCCGAAAGCTTGTTGAGTCTTCCGCTGTACCAAATTTTGGGGGTGTTACAGATTGGTATCAGAGCCAAGGTTATAGAGAACTAGGTAAATAAACACCTAAACTATAACCGATTTTTGTAGAAAATGATCCTTGACCAATGCCCGCCAAGCCGAAGCATCTTCGATTATTTTGAGGTATTATGAGATTTTTGAGATGATTGGAGGATATATTGGTTAAGTGATATGATGGCGTTTTGAGGAATTATATGGCTTAATTGATTTATAAATGTTTTAGTAATGCGGTATTTGAAATTCTTTATTGAGATTATATGATTGAAATTATATGAGGATTTTTGATACGGTATTTTGAGTTCGCGCTTTAGTTGTTTTGAAACACTTACACCTACCCTACGCCGTTGTCACAAACCATGACCTCCTATTCGTACGATGTTATTGAGGATGTTTATGCTAGCACGCGTCGCCCAGCACATATCACTATGGCCCTTGATGACCCATACACGAGATGGTCATGCGATCAGCCACTACTACTTCGTCTTCTCATTGTTGCCTTAAGTCACCGACATTATCGCCTCATGGTTCACTTGTTCGGAGACGACGATTGATGGAGTACCCCTTCGACGAGGAGTACGAGGGTGAGCTAGAGGATGATGACCCTCAAGATGAGGAAGAGAATGATGACCCTCAGGATGAGGATGAGGATGATCCTCAGGAGGAGGAGATGCCTGATGATGATGGTTCACAGCACATTCAGCTTGTAACACCCCAACCCGAGAAGGGCTAAAGTGCAACATTATGGAGTCAATTCAGAACACAAGTGAAACGGAGATACAATACTTATTCAAAACTTACAAGATAACAAAAGAAAACTAATCAAAATACAAGGTACAAAAGGGAAACAATAATCTAAGCCCAATATAGATGCTTCTAATCATCTCTAAGTCCATCCTGTATCTAACAAGGTTAAGTCTTCTAAGCCCAAAAGCAAAACCTTCATCCATAACTCAGCTTCCTACTAACCTGCCGCAGGAAAAGAAATGCGGCTGAGCTTACAAAGCTCAGTGGACAGATATCAATCGAATAACAATACAATACAAAAGAGATATGATAAACAAAGAAATACGAAGATAGTTTACATATGGTGTCAATGGATAGTCAAAGGTTGTCAAAGGTTAAGTATAAAGGTTAAGTGTAAGATGTAAGTTGTAATGTATGTGGAATTCAGTATTTTCCCCAGGCCCAATCAATCAATCAATACAATACAATAGTAGCCCAATATAGAGTAGCTAGCTCCCAATATGTGAGGGGTTGCAATGCACACACACCCAGTCACCAATCAATGTAGCAATAATCAATGTAGTCAATAATAATCACAATCAATCAATCAATCAATCAATCAAATCTAGGATGCATCCATACGCCCCTGCAGGCCAATAACAATCATAGTAGTAGTCGATAACAATAATCAGGGACGGTGTGGTACATCTCTCCAACCACACTAGAGTACATAACATTGGTGCATCAATGTTATGGTTGTGGCTACTCCACAACAAGTAATACCTGGGTAAATACTGAAGGGTCATGTAGTCAAGGTTCAATATCAAGTATAAGTGTCAAGTCATAATCAAAGGTTCAATATCAAAGATTCAATATCAAAGGTTCAGTATTCAAAGGTTCAATATCGAAGGTTCAGTATCAAGGATTAATATCAAGGATCAATGTCAAAGGATCTATATTAAAGGATCAATCAAAGATGTGATATCAACGGGTCAAAATGGAGAGGTCAAAGCCAATGTTCCAATTCACAGGGTTCATTATTCTAAGTTCCAAAGTCCCATAGTTCATGATCAAAAGGGCATAATGAGAGTTTAAAACAAAAGAACAATTTAGCAGGTTCCCATCACTTGTTTAAAAAGGTTCGTAGTACAATCCCATTTAAAAAGGTTTATAACAAAAGCCCATTTAGAAAAGATCTTTCAAAAGATGACATTTATAAAGATGATTCTTTAATAACGGTTTTCACAAGATATTCTTTAAAAGTGATCTTCATGAATTTGTAAAATCCCATATAAGATTAGTCTTAAATCATATTAAAAGTGTTGTTATAAAATAATTTATCCTTTAAATGTTTC